>LGRX02027310.1:0-105814 GCA_001247695.2 Cymbomonas tetramitiformis | reverse complement strand
TCAAGTTAGGATCGAAGTCGAAGTCAAGGAGGAGAAGACCCGAGCAGATCGCAAACATCGCGAGCGCGACCACCGTCGCCTTGCGGAGGAGGGCATAGTCCGATCGCTTACCGAATGCTCTGTTTCGCTTCATTAAAAGAAGCCACAAGTTTCTGGTTAAACGCGTGCAAGCTTCAAACTTGTTTGCTTATCGTCATTTAAGATATAGTGTGCACGAATGAGAACCAAGGCGGGTTCGATCCACACTTAAACTTGAGAGTCGAAGGTGTAACTCCACTGACACTAAAGACCCTGCGAAACTCGGAGTAGTATGTAAGAAACGTGATAAGTGTGCAGGTAAAAAACGTGTAGAAATTCGATTCGAAGCAACCCGACCACCCACGCCAGTTGGTTCGTTATATCCGTGGCCACTCTCGTTTGACAGACAGACCCACTGCAGCATTTGAACAGGACGAACTCTCTCACTGTCATGTCACTCTGCGGGGAGCCAAATCGCCCCCGGCTACCATACAAGGTCAAGGGCAGTCCCTAATGTACCCTAAAAGTTCCCCCGGCTAGCACAAAAATGGAGAATCCGACTCATCTAACTGAGAGTTTCTCGAGCCTCGGGAATCGATCGAGATCGATGATCGCGGCTTGAGAAACTGTAGTGAGGAGGAGCAGAGGTTGTCGGCCTCGTCCTCTTTGCCCGTCTCGTCTCAGAGTTCCGTGTTGTTTCCTGATTTTTCTTTGTGCATTTTCTTTTCCTGCTTTCTTCGGTCTCGATATGTCATCCCCCCGATCATCGTTCGCCCTATGAGGCGAACCTGAAAATGTTTTTCTAAAAAATAATACTATGATATAATATTTTCTGAAGGTTTTTCGAAGCTGGAGGAAGATAAAAGCGAAGGTAAAAGCGCGCTGTTTTTTTGCAGCGTGATTTGCGCCTTCCTGTTCTGTTAAATATGCCCAAACCCTGTCTTACATATGCCTTTCCCGCAAAATTTTGCTATGATCTTCTTTCGCTAACCCGTGCCTGAGCCCAACGAGTTAATCTCCGCGGGAAAGGTACGTAAAAATAAGCCTGGTGAAGCGAGCAAAGAGCTCTGCTCTGCGCTCGCGAGGTACCAAACATCTAGTACTTCAAACGACATCTTACAACAAACGAAAATAAACAAACACCACAAACGACGCTATACGCGAAACATTCTAACGATCTTGCTTGTGTGTTTGTCAATTTCTCAAATTGAAACAGATATGGAGGCAGAAACAGATATGGAGAGCGCGCAAGGGCAAGCTTGGGATAAAGCTGCCACACTGGAAGAGATCAAACACCGCAGCGCTGAGATCAAAACGCAATTCGAAGTATGGGAAACATCTGGTTTCACGAGGATTGAAATTGGCTCCAACATCTACACTGAGTTTATGAAGGCAGTAAAAGAGGACCTGGACGAACACGAAGAAGTGAACGTACCTGTTTACTTTGGAGACTTGGCATTGCGAAATCGAGTACTTCTCTCAGCCACAATTTTCAAGGTACAAGCCTATAACCTCCTCACTCAAACCTTGAAGTGCATTGTTATGCATAAACCTGCGCAGGTAAATAATCCTGTTAAATTCTTTCTTTTCATCTTCCATTATGACTCCAGAAAGTTAGCCCTAACTGAAATTTACCCAGTGTGGAATTCACTAACTGTAACTAACGCGCATCTCGCACAGAATTGTAGTGACCTCTTCTACGTGGCGACAAGGGACGGAGAACAAGTAGTGCTTGTTGCTGGCGCGAGCGACGTCGCCAAGAAGATCCTTTCCGCCACGAATTCTGAATTGACCGTCGAGAACCTGAAGAACGTTGGAGAACAGCTGCTGGACTACGACCAGTACTCGCGTGTGTTGGAAGCTGCTGCCAACATTTTTAGAGACATCTCTTCAGGCGAGCACGACACTAGGAGTGAGCATTCGCTTCTAGTGGAGTCATTGGAGAGGCAGAAGCTAAAAGACATTGCCACTGAAGCGCCACCTGAACCTGAAGTGGAACCACCACCTGAGCCGCAGCTCCCACCGGCAGAGGATCGCACTCCACCTGAGGTAAGCTCAAATTATATGCTCACACAATTGCATTTTCACGAGTGCAAGCTTAGAATAGCGCTCCATTTCTTTGACGCATCACAGGAACCAACGGGTATGCAAGACTACGAAGAGGGTGACGAATTTGACCTCTCTACTCTCGACGAAGCAGAAGAATTTGAGAAACTCGACAAGGAGCTGCAAGAGAACGACGACTACGACACTGACGACGAAGACGGTGGTCTCAGTAACGACGACTTCCTAGCATCTGTCAAAGTCAAAAGACTGGGCGCATTGACCGCAGGACCCTTCACAGAGCGCGAGATCTCAGAAGTTAGCAGACTCCTGAAAGGGGTGCTGTTGCAAGCTCAAAAAACAGTTGCAATCTTCAGTGTGGAAGGGAAAAAATACCCAAACAGCGCTACCCCTTTCCTGCACGTGAAAGTTGCCTCAATCGAGGAAGCTAGAGTACTAGTAGAATACGCGATCGTGGTCGTAGACTCTCAAGACTTTGTCATTACACCAAAGAGCAGCAAACTAACCAGCATCACGTTAGGATTTAAGTCTCTCAGGGCGGGCAAGCAACCAAAACTGGCTCACATTCTCTCTCACATCAGAGCCTCTCCCTTCTCAAAGTTCATCAAAGAAGTCACATTCCAACAGGCGTTTACAATTCACAGCAGAGTGCGTGGAGCAAAGCGGCGTTCGAGATTGATCCGTCAAATCTTTGTGCTTCTGAAAACGGGACTGGGCCGTCACCCGGAGCCTGTTAAGATCGACAAAAGAAACATACAGCACGCCCTGTACGCACTTCCATTGGAATACCACTGGTCAGGCCTAGGAACAGCTTTCATCTCAAAGTGTTCAGCCCTAATTTGCCGTGAGTGTGAAGGTAAATCTGCTAACGGTCACAGCACCAAGAACTGCCCGGCCAGGATCTACGGTTTGAAATCTCCTAACGTGAAAGTCCCCCGAACCGCAGCGGCAGCAGCAAAAGCAGTGCCAGACGAGGCTTCATTCCCACCAGGATTTGAAGAGGGCTCCGGTCAGAACACAACAGCTCAAACCGCAGCTACTTTGGCATCCCTGAGGCACGGAGGGCATCCTCCAAACTGCAGGTGCACGGCCTGCCAGAAAGGTGAAAGCATCTCCACTCTCCTCCATTGCAAAAACATCATTAACTTCTCCATTGAGCTCTGCGGTGTTGAAACTGAACCCCGTGATCGAAAGTTTTTTACATTCTCTCCCCTCACTCTCTTCCATTGCAAAAACGTCATTAACCTTTCCATTGAGCCCTGCGGACTTGCAATTCAACTTCGTGATCGAGAACTGTTCAAATCCTTTCAGGGAAAAAGAGAGCTCTCTCACAAATCAAGACATCACCAAGTCCCGGGGACCGCAAGAAGGGCTCTGGTAAAGGCAGAGCAGAACAACTCAGCGAGATTGCACAGGCCGAAGGGGCTGAATTGCAAAACAGGTTCACTGCTCTGCAAGATATGGACTTTGACACTTGAATTTCCTGACCTCCTTTGCCCCAGGCTCTCAATTCTTACCTGCACTTTAAGATTTGTACGGCATCTCACGGTGTGTGACTCAATAGAGCACAATATAATACTCAGAAAGGACTCACCTTCCTCACACTTGCTTCCTTTCCAATTCTCTTCTCTAAGTAAGAGCAGAGCATATGATAATTATGTCAAGTGTGCTTGCCTGTGCTGTCTGTCCTGTGTTTACAACTTATTTCATCAGCACTGCTTTTCTAGCTCCCTTTTCAGATTAGTAAACTTCACACATATGCTCTTTCAAATTTCCCCCCTCACCTGTTATGACAAACCCGGGAATGATATTGTCTCTAAACTGGGGCTCAATATCACAATACAACTAACAGATAACCGTAGCACTTCATGTTCCAACTTTACCTGGAAACATGAAAACTTAAGGTGGCAGTCTGATAACTTAACGCGGTGCTCAGACAACTTCAAACAGTCCGAAAATAACTATACTAGGCCCAAAGCTACCCTACCTCGTTATGCAGATAACTTAAGACGGCTTACACATAACTCAATGAAGTGCCTAGCTGACTTAATAATACAGCCCGTAAACAGCACAATATGGCTCCTAGTAACTTTATTACGATGTGCAAATAACTCGGTAAGTTTAATATCACTAACACGGTGCTCGGAAAGCAACAAGCGGTTAACTAATAACTTAAATAAACTCATATACTTTCCGAAGCGGCTTGCTGCTAACTTGAAGCGGGTTGCGGCAAACTTAGCCTGGTGTTTAAACAACTTAGTACTGAATGCAATACACCGTAATAGAAATGATAAAAATATTTTACGAGAGACCCGGGGGCACGAACACATGATTCTAAGGGTAAAGGCGGCTATAAGCACCAAAATAATAGGAAACCCTAACCTCTCGAGTCGATACCTAGGGAATATGGGACGGGTAGAGGTGCGTAGGAGTAAAATTGGGCGAAAATATTTCACACAATGCTTATATATGACAATAAGGGATAGCAGGGAAAAAATAAAGGAAAACGGACAACCTTGGACCGGAAGCGAATTGCATGAGGCACAATTCGCTGAAAATCGAAATTTTGCAAAAAAGAGCCTAGAACCAAAAAATTTTAAGGAAGGGACCCGAGGGCATATACGAAACCATGTGCGAAAGAGGAATGCCCAAATAAACGATATGGTATCTGAGGGGAGGCAACAGGTGGGTGTAACGCGTAACACGGAGAGCGCAATAATGCTTAGAAGCCACGGGAATGGGGGAAGCAAGGTGCGCACTGTCAGACTGATACATAGAAGACTAAACCTTTCAAACAGATATGTAGAGGTCACTAAACAAGTTAGGAACGTAACTAGTTCCTATGCCACCAATAAATGCCGGTTTGGTAGTGTGACAAGACAGTCTGTTAGCATAATATACACCACTAATAGCTTAAGAAAACAGTCTTCAAACCGAACTCGGCAGCTCGTTAACTTAAGGCAACAATATGTCAACTTAACACACATATGTGTTAACTTAACACGGCAGCTTTACCTCAAAATACGGGCTGCTAACTTAACACAAGATATGTATCTTATAGTAAGCCCAGCACGGTCCGAAATATATTTTAAATGTAAATAAAAATAGATAAAGACATAAGCGGCAGCATAATTATGACATATTACATAATGAGACACCTCTTGAGATGTGAGGAAAATATTATTAAAACACGAGCGGAAATGCAAACAACCACTTACGGGCCCACTATCATGCTTCTTCATATAATGGCGGAACTCAGCAGAATGAAGTTGAACCCTAAAAAATATTTCCCGGGACCCAGAGTCATAATACACCTAGCCCACAAGAGACCTAAGGCTTGCAAAGGGATAAGTAAGAGCGCCTTGAAATACATGATTCGAAACCCCAAAACGGCATGGCTTTGGGAGAGAACATGGACTCAAACTGCAAAGAAACCCAAAATGAATTTACCTTCAAGAATAATGAAATATAAAACCCACCACAAGAAGGATAACGATACTAAACAATATAATATTTCGGAACCCGAGCAGCTGTTAAGCGGTGGAGCAAGCACCGAAGATAACGCAGTAGTTGAAACCACAATGGCCACGGAATCACTCCTTTCAGAAAAGGGGTGGTTAAATGAAACTCATGTTGGTGATGCAATGAAAATACGGGACCCGAGTACCATAGCCCCTATGGACCTTACAGACATGATGCTCAAGATGACAGGGGAGGACCAAAAACTCACACAACTCATTAATAGCAGACTCAAGAAATATGGCCACACACAAATAGGCGTGTGTGACAACATACATTGGCGTATCATAATGATTCGCTCATCATCACCTGGGAAAATAGAAGCTTACATATATGATCCCTTTGGAGATAAAGCTGAAAGAGAAACCATTAATATGATTGAGGCAGCACTCAAAACCTGGTTAAAAAATTTCATAACCATTACAGAATATAATGAATTCACAACCGCCACTAGCAAGGAAACATTTCAAACAGATACATACAACTGTGGCACATGGGTAGCAAAAACCGCCTTCAGATGGGCACAATGGAACAGAGGCTTGCACCAGACCTCATTTTTCGAGTACCTAAAATTTGATTTATATATTGGGGAGTATGGCAACAAAACGATGCAAAAGGAAATACATAAATACCGATTAGAAATGAGGGAAGAAATAGGGCTGCAGGTAAAGAATACCCGCACCACATCGGAGCTCAAACACTTGGAGCACGCTGGAAATGACGCCGCAATCAGCGGCCCTAATATGACCTTACCTCCCCACCACATCCTCACACGCAGAGGTGCCACAACCAAAAAGCAGATAGAAACTCTGATAGAAACCTTCAGACTGAAATGGAAGACACACACCACTAATGAAACAATAGTTTCAGAAGCCATCGAATCGCATAGGAAATATCATCACACCTCGAACACGGATAACACCAACATTCAAATTCATCTTCTTGTGGCTAAGGACATATGGTCAACTGCAGTCCACATCATTCCAGAAAAACAGATTATTCACTGTGAGTTTGATATCCCTAACAATAAACACCAGAAAGACA
This sequence comes from Cymbomonas tetramitiformis, assembly GCA_001247695.2. Taxonomy (NCBI): domain Eukaryota; kingdom Viridiplantae; phylum Chlorophyta; class Pyramimonadophyceae; order Pyramimonadales; family Pyramimonadaceae; genus Cymbomonas; species Cymbomonas tetramitiformis. The sequence goes on along the minus strand of LGRX02027310.1, from coordinate 99,169 downwards.
TTTCCACACTTTTTCCTCAAGACCTGAGGGTGCACCGCATAACCCTGAAAATGGGAGTACACCCGAATAACATGGGGGTTTTCAATTTTACACTAGCCCACAAAGTCTATCACATCCTGCACAACACTAAATTCTTCTCAGCAGCACAATTGAACAGAGACCTACTATACGAACTTGAAAACCTAAACATTAGAATTCCACCACAAACGGGCAGAGAAGCCAGGATAATCAAACACGAAAATAACAAAGCCATTTCGACCATACGACAATCACTGAGAACTCACCTTCCGAAAATTGATGCACATCCAACAAAGCCAAATTCTGAGCACAAAGACTGTAAATCCATTCACACTGCTTATAATCACCTCACCTCAGGCAAAGGAAGGCCTTTCTGTGAACCCCGCACATATGGATACCGCAGGAAACACTCTCATAAACAAAAGAGAATAATCCGTAAAACCAAATGCACAAACAAAATCTTTGATATCGAGAACATTTATGACGCAGATGGCAGATGCATACTACAAAAGGCAAAACACAAAAACGCCATGAGACAGTCAGAAGAAATAGACCGACTTACTAAACTACAACTAGCACAACACTCTAACAATTTGATTATAATGGGTATGAATATGAGAGGCCTCCGACACCACAAAGAAGATAAAGACAGTTTAATCAAGTTAGAAACAATCTGTAATCTTTTAATCGACGGACGGGCTGATATAATATGTATATCAGAAACCAAGGTAAATACTGAAAACCTTGCATTAATCAAAACCCTAATGACACAAAAAGGAATCCAATTTCGCACGTCTCATGTAAATGAGAGAGCTTCCATTGGTTCCATGATCCTATGGAATCCGAAGAGTTTGCCACTAAGTATCCACCTCGGTCACCACAATCGATGGAGATGCAAAGAGAGCAGTAATGACCAAATTTTCAGGAAATAATGGTTTTGAGCTCTACATAGCCAGCGGTTATATGAATGATGCTACACTAGTAGAGGAACAAGTGGAATTATATGACACACTTACTGACTGGGCAGGGAGGGCAGGAAATAATCCAAAAAAGGCCTACGTAGAGATAGGTGACAAAAACTGCACCATTACCCCAAATCAGCGGGTGTCAGGTGGAAATTACATGTCGTATCAAGAGCATGTCGAAAAGAATAAGCATCTTTTAACCTATTTCAACAATGACAGATGCTCCCTTAATGAACTGATAATGGACCGTAATCCAAACACGGAAATTTTCACACATGTCATATCCAAAAACTCAAAAGCAAAACTCACCCATATCATGGCCAACACAGCTATGGCAGAAATGACCGTTAAAACAGGATGGACGGAGGAAAACCCTTATATCATCTCCGACCACGGGATAGTATGGGCTGAATTTAAGCTCCCTAAAATCGACACCAAATCGCAGATTTCCACCGATACAACTTTGCCAACACCTAGATTTAATGGTGCCAAGGAAACCACACATGATGAGTACCCAGGGTACCCAATTAGAATGACAAACAAAAATAAGGGCACAAAAAGGAAAATAAACAGGAAAGATATTGTAGGACTTCTCGAAGCAAACGGATACAGCACAAACGAACTTGTGCACGCGTGCATCAATAAAAACAAAGCTAGAACCGCTATCAGCACCATTAAGGGGGACACCACTGATCTTGATCTTAAACGGGATAATACTGACGGCAGCCCCATAACAGTGAGTAAGCTCATAGCTAAAAATAAAGAGGCAGACAATATAGAACAATGTCTAAAATGGCACAACAAACCCAAGGAATGGTGGATTCACCTTAATAGCCCATGGCATGCAGCTCACCTACTCTCTAGAGGAAAGGGGATGCCGGAAGGTGGTCTCAACTTAGGCCATAACGACAAAGATAACATCTGGCATATAGGTTCGCCTCACCTTTTAAATAAGAAAGATGTTAATGCCTATCTCAAACGACACCTGTCATTTAGCTCACTGGAAGTTAAGAAAATCACGAAATCCAACACAGATGAGCACATGACCAGCTGGAATATTCTCCTACAACCCCATATGCCTGCTAAATTCTGGAACCTGTACGGATCTGAGATGCATTCGGAAAAAATAGATTGCACCGCCCATTTATTCCAATACGCTACATGCTGGGTGTCTTACACTGAAAGACTACATAGCACACTCGAAATGGAAAATGGATCGGAAGCAACTAGAAACGGCGGCACTGGCCTCAAGGAAATGCACCCTGACGCGACATGGGATACCCTGCACAATTTGGCACATCAGGCGGCAAGTGACGCCTTTGGCACCAAGAATCTGAACATAGCTGGGAGGTCTGAAAAACCATCAGCAGTATCTAACTACATATACAAATGGCTAAACACAGTACGCCGCATCATCAAATATTTGGACACGAGAACTCATGCAAGCAACATTCCTAAGCAAGCCAAAAAGGCTGCCCGCACGCTACCTTTTGCCTCGCTCAAACCCAAACACAATGAAACGGCAGCCACATGGGGATCACGTTTGCATGAAAATTATGTAATAATCAGAAATGCTTTTCAGAAAAGCAGAGACACCGACATTGAACGACGCAATCTCCGAGAAAAAGAAGCCCTGCAGCATCTTTTCTCAACTAACCTTTCGAGGTTTCTAGACACAGTCATGGGAAAGATGAAACCTACTGAAAAAGGTGCAGCCGCTACCCCAGGTAGTGATGGAAAGATACCTGAGATAAAGACAGAAAGACTAAACACAACACTAGATGAATACAAAAATAAAAACTATTTTCTACTAACCCGAATGAGCCAGATGAACTCCCACAGTGGCTCACTGACATTCTAAAGGACAGCCCCAAAATCCCCGATACGGCCGCTGCTAGACTACTGACAGAAATCACGCACAAAGAACTCCAACAAGCATACTCGGGCTGTGGTATCTCCACAGCACCAGGACCCTCAGGAATGAGATACTCGCAGTGGATCAAGGGCCCAGAGAATTTTCAAGAGGTTACTGTCTCACTTTTTAACCACATTCTTATAACTGGGAAATTTCCAAAGAGTGCAAAATCTGGAGTTATCCTTCCAATCCCTAAAAATCCCTCTGCACCATGTACAATAGATAACTCTAGACCCCTCACAATGTTGGAAACGGGTCTTAAACTATTTAACACAATAATTGCTAACCGTCTCAAAACAATTCTTAACACTCACCCCATTCTCTTTCCCATTCAAGATGCGTTTCTTCCGAATAAAAACATAGATGACTCACTTCAAATTCTGAATGAAGTAATTTCGGATGCCAATAGATACGACAAAGACCTTCACGTAGTTTACCTGGACCTCAAACAAGCATTTGACAGAGCTGAATTCTGGATGAGCAATTTAGCGCCGAGAAAGCTGGGACTCCCATCACAAATAATCAACATCATCTCAGACATTACCAATGATGCTTCTAGAATGGTACTCACTGAAGAATGCCTCACGGATGAATGGTCCCTAGAATGTGGAGTCCCTCAGGGAGAAGTTTTGAGCCCACTTAGGTTTGTAGCCATTATGGACATTCTGGCAATTTGGTTAGCAAAAAGAGCAAACTGTGTAAACCCGACAGGATCCACATATGGATATGAACTGAACTCGGAACGCCATAGACCAGACAAACCAGGAAATAATGTTATTCCTCCCTCCCAAAACCTATTAGAAAAGGACACCACTTTAAATATCTTTGCAAGGTTCTTTTGTGATGATATCATTCTCGTGGGGAAAACTAAAGACGAAGTTCAAGACATGCTAGGTATAGTTAATGAATTTATGAGCTTCATTGGTATTCCCATCAATGTTAAGAAATCCAAATACTCTTACAGAAAGCGCATTAAACCTCAGGGCAAAACAGTAACGCGATATGACCCGTCCGATGATTTACTCATCTCAGGGGGTCACCTGGAGCCCAATACAAACGACCCAAGTCCTTCCATTGATTCGAAATGGATACCCCCTGAGTCACCAGAATTCCTCGATTTCTCCAACAGCAAAGAGGTAAACAGATATCTCGGAGTATGGTTTGCACTAAATGGGGAATTGGACAAACAGGCGGAAATCCTTATCGACAGACTTAAATCTACCTTAATATCCATCCAACTGCAACACATGACTCTACACCAGCTAAGATATGTTATAAATGCGGTTGTAGTTCCGAGGATGGCATACCCCCTTAAAGTTACCTCAGCAATTGCCAACTCCTCAAAGAATGTCGCAATTGAATTAGACAAAATGATAGCTTCGTTTATAATTAAATATCTGGCTTGCCCAGTTGACACCAATCACCAAATAATCTGGACAGCAGTCTGCCAAGGCGGGTACGGTATTGATAGTGTCTTTGATGTTGTAACCGCGTCGTGTATCACCGAAACTATGAACACCCTGTGTTCTGTGGATGAACACGAATATTGGCAACACAACCACACGGACCGTATCACTGATCCCCACCTCATCTCACTATACCGTAGAAATAGCAATCTATGGCTTAAAATAATAATTCAAAACATGAACAACGAAATGGGTAAAAATGTTATATCGGGTTTCCCCTTATCGCACTATGCAACCTACAGCCATACTATAGACAAACGTTTTAACTGGTTTAGGCGTACAGGTCACATTATGGCAAAACTTGGATACGCTATTGACTCTAAAAATTACCCTGAAAATGAAGCGGGTGAAAATACATTAATCACCACCCTTCCCAGACAACTCTACATGTCGAGGAATGTTACCTCCGCAATACAAAAATACAACCTCAAGCACACAGGTTCCTTTCTAACTCCTTGCGGTGGAATGTTAAAAAACTGGCAAGAAAGTAAATGTTTTTTCAGGCTGAATGGCAGTAGACCCCTGGATGGCTAACCGAAATCGAAAAGGAAATGCTTCAAAACCCCGTAGATTTGGACCCACAGGCTAGATATGTCAAAAAACAATATAGAGACAACAAAGTACCCCCCGACACGGGTGAATTTCATTGGAAAGGGAATGGTGACCGAAATTCCATCTCTCTTATTCACATTACCAATATTGACTTAGAGGCCATGTCAATACAATATACAGAATACAGTAACAATGCCATAAACCCTAATGTCTTTGTCAGAATCAAAGGTACCAACAGTCTTCAATACGACTTTGAATATAGCATCACCAATGACGGTTGTATCCTAATTCCAGCAGGTTCTATTTTTGAATATAATGACCATATGGACCCGCCCTCTTCTGTCCTTGCTACAGTTAGTGATATCAACTCACACTATGATTACATCTCAGACAGACAGTATGAAACCATTATTGCCAGAATGAAAAACAAAACTGCGGAGGAAGAAAGTGAATACAGCTGCCCCAGCGACCCGGAAGAAGAATCCACCTCCAACGCCGAAAAGAGCAAACAAATGGAAGACTATGATATGGCAAGCGATGGTTCCCTTTTTGCTGGAAAGAAAACAGCATGCAGTGGGGCAGCATATGCTATAAAAAACTTTGACAACGGGATGCCACTTGTACGGAAGATGAATATCCCCCCCTCAAGAACTTTCTCCGCACAGGGGCTCCTTATCAAGGAGGATATCCAAAACCCGAGTAGCACATCTGCTGAAATTGCGGGACTGCGATTTCTACTCACGGAACAAAAAGAGAAACTCCTCAAATCTATTACTCCAATGGTACATGCCATTGACTCTATGGCAGCAATATCTGCGGTAACAAAGGATGGCAGGTCCATGAGTGCTCGGGACAAACTACGTGAAGCTAATCGCAGAGATGTGCAGGCTGTTCGCCTACTGCTAGAAGAACTTGGCTTCTACAGTGAAGGAGACCACAGTAAAATCATCCTTAAATGGATCAGGGGTCACAATAATGACAAAGTCCACGACAGAGTGGACCGTACTGCTAAAAGAGCCTCATTCAGAGGGGGCTGTTTTGACATCTCCCGCTACGACCCTGCTGAGGAACTACCCTTCTCATTATTCTTTTTTGAGGTCCCTATTTTAGGCGATATACGTAGTCACATCAGAAGAATTCAACGACTCTCACACTATCATAATTGGAGAACCCTACAGTCCCAAGGGAAGCATCTGAGAATGCTCAACGAGAATAACACCGCCCCCACCAAAGATATTTCCAAAATGACACCTAAAGCTTTCACCGCTTCTAGAAGTAGAGAACTTCTGGGTCTTCAAGCCTCTCCTGCACGCTTATTTAAACTGGGGAAAATCGGGTCCGAAAACTGCCCCTACTGCCAACAGAATAAAAAATGCACCTTCGAACACATCCAACTTGAATGCCCAGGACATAATGATAGTTTATATAATCTTAGAACAACCCAAGATATCGAACTAAGGAAAATCATCGCTGAAGAAATCTCAGAAAAACCTAAACTACTAAACCCTGGAAAGGGTACCACATACATCAGAACACAACCATCGAAACTTTTTCCACTTGCTGACCTAAGACAGGAAATGAATGAGGAATTATACTTACACGCTCTCCCGGAAGCTAGCATGTACCGTCCATCAAGTTCAAAAAAGAATACCATTGCCGTGACCGCAAAGCCTGAAGTGGACCATGTTAAGGGAACAATTAAATATCCCGAACTCCAATATGTTCAAAAGAAAGAGTTTTGGAAACTTTTGGCTTGGCACCGCCTTTCCAACAAAGCAGTCCCATGCTCACTTGCGGAGTACTCGAATAGGGCACACGATATCCATGAAGCCCTCAATGCATGTAAGTTTGAATCGGGAGACCCTAAAAACTGCTATGCAATAAGAAGAAGCCTCTTAGATATTTTGGTGGATGACAGAAACCTTGACAAAAACGGCTGTGAACTTTTCTCCAACCCACTAAATGCCCACCCTAGAATTTACTCGAGAAGATGCATACCCACCACTAGAATGAAAAAAGCCCTCAGGCCCTTCTGTTATCATGGGAAAATCGGTTTTGATGGCCTCGCTTGGGATGCCTACGTGGACCCGTTAACAGGCATTGGCAGAATAGTTTACGGAAATCCCCCCTTTGATGGAAAGGATAAGGGCAAATCTTCGGCGGTTATGACTACCTTGGAAATGGGACTTAAAGCGGCCAACACTGTACCCGGATTTTCAGGAACATGGATTCTTCCACTGTCTCCCAAAAACCAAAAAGATGGTTTGATAAAGGATTTAAACTTGTTTTCAGATTCCCGCATAACACTATTCCATTTATCCCACATGGTTATTGGACGGGTGATGACCCCTACGTTCTCCCAGGTGGCGGATGCTATAAGGATGATTTCTCGGATGTCGTTATCATAGCTATAGACAGTGCACCCAGCGATACTCAACCAGCCTTTGACTGGAGGCCTACACAGAAAAAGATTGCTAGATGGTTCCTCAATGTCCTCCCTAAGTCCAGAGTCACGGAGAGGAGACTAGAATACACTGGAGTTAGCCCTGATATTTGGAATGAAGTTCTGAACGAAAGGGACAACGTACTCCCTTCTTCGTTGTGCCCATGGCCCACTCAAGACCCCCCCTATCATCAGAATGGTGCTGAGCATTATTATGGCGGTCACCATGACACGACAATCACCAACGTAGCTTCTAAGCCCTTCATTAGCACCGTGAAATGGCCCAAAGCACTTACACTCATGGGGTACCTCCCTCCTCTTTTCGGTACTGTCCTCAACACGATAGGTGTTCCCCGTGGCAAGATTAAACCTCTCCTTAAAAAACTTTCAAGAATCTGTAGGCAACACACCAGAAATAGGCGAGACGTGTTTCTGTTAAACACCCCCACCACCTTAAACACTGACCCGCATACAATTGACATCTCGAGCAGTGAGACCATGACAGAAACAGAAGCCGTGCAGCAATCAAACGACTTTCTTCAAACCCTTTTGCAGTAATTTTCAAAAGTCTTGCAATATAAGGTGGTTCCCCGTCCCCTAGGGAGGGGCCCCCTCCCCCTCCCCACCACCCCCCTCTCCCCGCCCACCTTGACCCCCTTCCTCAACGTCTCCAAATACCCCCTTAATTCTTCGACTTCCCTCCCCACCGCTCAGATTCAGCCACCCCTCCACTCACCCGGCCATGGCTGCTTCTCCACCTTCTAGAGTTTTTTGCTTAGCACCTAGCCTTTTCTCTAGATGTCACCCTGCTGAAAAGTGGGTTGAGCCCCTTTGTGGGCGCGCTATAGTAGAGGGAGTAGCCCCTAGTGTTTTCACTAGCCTGCTTTGCAGGGTTACCGCACTCTCAGGACTTTGTCCCTTCTGCTAGCGTAAATGTTTTATTATTATTCCGCACCGGCTTTCCGGTGATTCTGATGATGGCACAGCGCCTTGCTGTTGCCATGTTCGGCTAAGTAGGACGTAGGAGGGGTTGAGCGCCCACTTGGGCGGTGGTGAATTACGCTTGCGGTATGGCCTTTTGATTTGGCAGTGATGGCGGCACGCTTTGTGCCCGCCTTCGCTGCGCAGGAGATCAGTTCGTGACGGATCATTTTTATTTTACGGAAGCATCGTCGCGACAGAGTTAATTTGTTTCGTGCGCCGCTGGCTCCGGCGAGGTCGTTCCACACGCAACTAGTTTTGGCCGCTCTCATGGTTCCGCTCACGACCTGTGACTTTTGATCTGTCAACTGAGACTTCTACGGGCTATCTGGCCGCTGTAAGCGTTCTCTCACCATCCCCCTGTTCAGCTCAACCTTCTCCCCTGTCTCTCTATAATGGTTACCACAGCAAATAGAATGACGCGTTCCCGCGTCCGTAGATTACAGACGATTTTTGATGATGTGGGTGCACAGCACTCAGCGACGCCGCAGACACCGCAGCTGCCGGCTCCGAACACCGCGGCTGCGAGAGAGGTCCTTGAGAAACTTCAACAGCTGGCTCGAGACAGTTTCGACAGGAGGGTTGCCAAAATTGTTGCCACCAAAATTCTCGGAGACAAGTCAGAGCGATTCGCTGGTACAGAGGCAGATGCTGTGGACATTTTTTCGCAATTAATGCATGAGCTCCGCGCTCAGTTTGTGCTTCAGTCGGCGGCGTTTGCTCCCCTGTTTGACTTGACTGACGTGGCAGTTGAGGCGAGACATGAGGCGAATGAATTATTGCTTTCGGCTCTGACATTTCTGGCTCGCCCTGGCTCGCCTGCCCGTGACTGGCTTGAGGCCTCTGGGTCCGACGTTCCTGGAGATGGCAAGCGCGCTGCCCTTGAGGTAGTGCGCATGCTCCAGGAACGTTCGGAACCCTTTGACTCTTTTGAGTTGCTGCTGGCGGTCCGCATCCCCAGCAGCAAGGATCCTGACCGTGGCATCCGCGAGTTCAATGGCCTGTTGCGGGACGTTCAGCGTTCCCACAACTTGCCAGAGGACGCGGTGAAACGGCAGTTTCTGAAGGCTCTCGGCAATTCGGCATTGTACCGTGACTTGGCTAATTCCTTGGCTCGGGCTGACCAGCGGCAGGGAGTGTCTCTCTTGACCATTCAGGCTCGTGTGCGGGAGCAATTCCGCCATGGCCTGCAAGTCTCTGACACTCCTGTTTCGGCTTTGTCATTCGGCGATGGCGCGTCTGACTTAGCTGCGGCGTTGTCCAGTCTGCAGAAGCAGCTGGAGCGCATGCAGCAAGACATTCGTGACCTGAAGCGGCAGAAACGGGAAGGGGCGCCGCCTGCGGGCAAGCACCTTACCCGCTCTGCTGCTAAGCATCATCGTGCTGGTGTCAAACCGCTTGGCACCGCTCCTCTTGTCTCGTTTGACAAGCAGAGTGGTGCCTTCGTGCCCCGCTGCCAAAATGCGGTGTGTGCACAAAGTGGTTTAAAGCACTGGCATGCTGAATGCCCCAACGGCGGTCCTCACTCTGCCCACTATTGTGGTGCAGTTGAGGACTACGAGGCTGACTGCTTGGCTGTTCGTTTCCAGCGTTTCTATGACGCGGGGGATGAGCACGCCTTCGAGTCACTCTGCACGATGGAGGGTCGCCCAGAGGTGTGCGAGCTGTCGGCGCATTCTTTTGTGCCGGCTGAGCCCACGTCTCTGAGGCACTTCCAGGATGCGGCGGCTTCCGTTCGTGATGCGGCAGCTGACGAGGGCGTCATGGCTCGGTTTCCGCTGGCCACATTCCACTCGGGTGCACAGGGTTCGATTCCGCCACCGCTTGCGGTGCGGGATCCCTCTGCACTCGTGGCTAGTGGTGTGCCTACGGCTCATGACCCACCAGTGGCTGTGCCTGGCTCTCTCGGCTTGCCTGGTTCTGTCCCATCGCTCCGGCTTGGCGACACTACACCGGCTCCGCTGTTTGCTGGCATGACGATTGAGGCTTCTGACATTGGCTCTGAAGGCTCTGACAACGACCAAGGCTCTGACGATGGCTCTGACGGCGGGCAGCCAGTGGCCTTTGACTCCTTCGGCACTCTTGACCATGACTCTGACAGGGGAGCATCGCCACCAGCAGCTCCGGTGTACCGTCCGCGGGCTCCGCCGAGCTTTCTCCGATGTGCGATGATGTCTTCGGTCCTCTGCTGCTCTCTGTTGGCCAGTGCTACGGCATCTCTGGTTGCCGTGGGCGGTGGTGACAGGGGCCTGGTTGAGCCCGGAGTCACCGTCCATCGGTCTGCTGGAGATCTCTTTGCTTCGGATCCGCCACTTGGCTTTCTGGACATCCGTGATTGGCCGCCTGACGATCGAGTTATTCAAACTCTTTCTTCAAAGTTCACGACACCATGGGAATCTACTTATCAGAATTCTTCAGTTGATTTATTCTCTGCTGTGGAACCACCTTGCCCACTTGGGTCTGGTGGTGCTCGATCGGTTACAGACAACTTGCATTTCACTTCGGGACTCTTCTGTGTTTACATCCCAACCGCTGAACTCAGCTCTGCTGACCGGCCTCAAAGTGGCTGAGTTTCTTACAATTCATCCTGGTAGCTTGATTAGCTTTAGCCCAGTGGTGGGATGACCGGGTCAAGACCCCGGCACCCAGCTAGAAGTGATCGGTTTCCACCGAAGTGAATGTTAGGTGTTTGTTTATTATCTCGTGGCTGTATATCTTGTACCTGCTTTGCTAGGTAGTCACACCCACGGGTGGTGTGCCGGACTTCGGGTTTAGGCTTAGTTATTATGGGCTCTGACTAGCCCCTAGCCTGACCCTGCTTCCGTATCGTGTCCGTGACATCCTAGCACTGTACTGTACAGTAGTACAGTACAGTAGTACAGTCATTGTTACTGTCTGGGTTTCCGAGAGCATAAAGCTCCGGCCAGACACTGTTTATGTGATTATCAGTTTGATGCTTAGCAAGCTTAGCCGGACAGCGTATCTGTCTTCCTCGCAATATATGATAAAAAATACACCGCTGCTGCTGACCCGGGTCAACAGCAGCGGTGTATTTTGAAGTGAACGAAAGTCGAAAGTGATTAATAAACAGTTTCAAACTGTCTCGAGCTTCCCAACACCGATTTATCTGCGTCCGATGACTGTGTACATGTAATTGTACCGTCAGATCGAAAATAATTTTATACACAGTGTCTGGCGTAATTTTCGAGTCATCGTCGTCATCGAAAATGCACTTTTGATTAGGTCATGAAATTGCTGTATGGCATACAGCAATTTGTCTCCAATTTTAATCCTGTAATTTACGTATAATCTATGACGGACATGACAGTGACAGAATTGACCAAGAATCTGAATGCGGCGATCGCGAGCCTTGCTTTTCCTTTAGAACCTGGTTCTTGCCGTCCAGATTTCTTGAATTCAAAACTTCAACAGCGGACCTGTCGCGAGCTATGAAGTAGTTTTTTCGCGCACTTCGCGAGGTCGAGAGTCTTCGGCCCGTTGACCATAGCCTAAAAAGGCGTCAACGGGTCGCTGTACGGTGTCCGTTTTTTGCCACGTGGCCTAGAGACGTGTGCTGGACTTCGGGTTTAGGCTTAGTTATTATGGGCTCTGACTAGCCCCTAGCCTGACCCTGCTTCCGTCTCGTGTCCGTGACATCCTAGCACTGTACTGTACAGTAGTACAGTACAGTAGTACAGTCATCGTTTCACTGTCTGGGTTTCCGAAAGCATAAAGCTTCGGCCAGACACAAGTTAGAGGATTATCTGTTTGTTTCCTAGCGAGCTTAGCCGGACAGCGTATCTGTCTTCCTCGCAGGTTATAGGCCGCACCGGCTTTCCGGTGATTCTGATGATGGCACAGCGCCTTGCTGTTGCCATGTTCGGCTAAGTAGGACGTAGGAGGGGCTGAGCGCCCACTTGGGCGGTGGTGTATTACTCATGGACCTACGCATGGACTTTTAACTTGGTTGTGATGGCGGCACGCATTGTGCTCGCCTTCGCTGCGCAGGAGATCAGTTAGTGACGGATTATTTTTATTTCGCGGCAGCATCGTCGCAACGAGGGTTAATCTGTTTCGTGCGCCGCTGGCTCCGGCGAGGTCGTTCCACACGTGACTGATTTTGGCCGCTCTCATGGTTCCGCTCACGACCTGTGAATCTTGATCTGTACGGCTGAGACTTCTACAAGCTATCTGGCCGCTGTAAGCGTTCTTACACCATCTCCCTGTTTAGCTCAGCCTTCTCCCCTGTCTCTCCATCATGGTTACCACAACAAATAGAGTGACGCGGTCTCGCGTCCGTAGATTAGAGACGATTTTTGATGACGTTGGTGCACAGCACGCTGCGACACCGCACACACCGCAGCTGCCAGCTCCGACCACTGCAGCTGCGAAAGAGATTCTTGAGAAATGTCAGCGGCTTGCTCGGGAAAATTTCGACAGAAAGGTGGCCAAGACCGTTGCCACTAAGATTCTAGGCGACAAATCGGAGCGCTTTGCAGGGACAGAGGCAGACGCAGTGGACATTTTTTCACAATTGATGCATGAGCTCCGCACGCAGTTTGTGCTTCAGTCATCGGCGTTTGCTCCCCTGTTTGACTTGACTGACATGGTAGTTGAGGCTAGGCATGAGGCGAATGAATTGTTGCTCTCGGCACTGACATTTCTGGCTCGCCCTGGCTCGCCTGCTCGTGACTGGCTTGAGGCCTCTGGGTCCGACGTTCCTGGAGATGGCAAGCGCGCTGCCCTTGAGGTGGTGCGCATGCTCCAGGAACGCTCGGAACCCTTTGACTCTTTTGAGTTGCTGCTGGCGGTCCGCATCCCCAGCAGCAAAGATCCTGACCGTGGCATCCGCGAGTTCAATGGCCTGTTGAGGGACGTTCAACGTTCCCACAACTTGCCAGAGGACGCGGTGAAGCGGCAGTTTCTAAAGGCTCTCGGCGATTCATGGCTATACCGTGATTTGGCTAACTCTCTGGCTCGAGCTGACCAGCGGCAGGGCGTGTCTCTCCTGACTATTCAGGCTCGTGTGCGGGAGCAGTTCCGCCACGGCCTGAAAGTCTCTGACGCCCCTGTCTCTGCTCTGTCATTCGGCGATGGCGCGTCTGACCTGGCTGTGGCGTTGTCCAGCCTGCAGAAGCAGCTGGAGCGCATGCAACAGGACATTCGTGACCTGAAGCGGCAGAAGCGGGAAGGGCCTCCGCCTGACGGCAAGCACCTTACCCGCTCTGCTGCCAAGCTTCATCGTGCTGGTGTTAAGCCACTTGGCACCGCTCCTCCTGTCTCATTTGACAAGAAGAGTGGTGCCTTCGTGCCCCACTGCAAGAATGCGGTGTGTGCACAGAGTGGTTTAAAGCACTGGCATGCTGAATGCCCCAACGGCGGTCTTCACTCTGCCCACTATTGTAGTGCGGTTGAAGACTACGAGACTGACTGCTTGGCTGTTCGTTTCCAGCGGTTCTATGACGCTGGGGATGAACATGCCTTCGAGTCGCTCTGCACGATGGAGGGTCGCCCAGAGGTGTGCGAGCTGTCGGCACATTCTTTTGTGACGGCTGAGCCCACGTCTCTGCGGCACTTTCGGGATGCGGCGGCTTCCGCTCAGGATGCGGCAGCTGACGAGGGCTCGTTCCCGCTGGTCACGTTCCACTCGAGTGCACAGGACTCGATTCCGCCACCGCCTGCGGTTCGGGATCCCTCTGCACTCGTGGCTGGTGGTGTGCCTACGGCTCATGACCCACCAGTGGCTGTCCCTGGCTCTCTCGGCTTGCCTGGCTCTATCCCATCGCTCCAGCTTGGCGACTCTGCACCGGCTCCGCTGTTTGCTGGCATGAGGATTGAGGCCTCTGACGTTGGCTCTGAGGTCTCTGACAACGACCAAGACTCTGACAATGACTCTGACGGCGGGCAGCAAGTGGCTTTTGACTCCTTCGGCACTCTTGAGCATGACTCTGACAGGGGGGCATCGCCACTATCAGCTCCGATGTGCCGTCCACGGGCTCCGCCGAGTTTTCTCCGATGTGCGTTGATGTCCTCGATGCTCTGCTGTTCTCTGCTGGCCAGTGCTACGGCGTCTCTGGTTGCCGTGGGCGGTGGTGACAGGGGCCTGGTTGAGCCCGGAGTCACCGTCCATCGGTCTACTGGGGATCTCTTTGCTTCGGATCCGCCACTTGGCTCTCTGGACATCCGTGATTGGCCGCCGGACGATCGAGTTCTTTTATCTCTTTCTTCGATGTTCAAACCGCCATGGGAATCTGCTTGTCTGAGTTCTTCAGTTAATTTACTTTCTGCTGTGGAACCGCCTTGCCCACTTGGGCCTGGTGGTGCTCAATTTCGACAAAACAGTCTGCAATTCACTTCGGGGCTACTCTGTATTTACATCCCAACCGCTGAACTCGGCTCTGCTGACCAGCTTCAAAGTGGCTGAGTTTCTAGTCGATCATCCTGGCAGCTTGATTAGCTTTAGCCCAGTAGTGGGATGACCGGGTCAAGACCCCGGCACCCAGCTAGAAGTGATCGGTTTCCACCGAGTTGCACGTAGGTGTTTGTTTTTTATCACATGGCTGTATACCCTGTACCTGCCTTGCTAGGTAGTCGCACCCACGGGTGGTGTGCTGGACTTCGGGTTTAGGCTTAGTTATTATGGGCTCTGACTAGCCCCTAGCCCGACCCTGCTTCCGTCTCGTGTCCGTGACATCCTAGCACTGTACTGTACAGTAGTACAGTACAGTAGTACAGTCATCGTTTCACTGTCTGGGTTTCCGAAAGCATAAAGCTTCGGCCAGACACAAGTTAGAGGATTATCTGTTTGTTTCCTAGCGAGCTTAGCCGGACAGCGTATCTGTCTTCCTCGCAACGTGGAACGGGAGCTACACCGGCTGAGCGGATGATGCCGCGGCCTCTAAAAATCAGTGAAAACAACATCATGGGAAATTCGGACACCGTAGGTAGTTTTAAAAAGGCATATATAGAGGACTTATGTATGCCTTTGACCCTCCTGCGGTGTCCGGACATGCGCTTTCCAGCATCCGGTAGGGTAGGATGCCGCCATCCGGTTTGGGTTTGCGGAGAGCGCTGAAATCTGCAGCCATTCGCGTTTCACCCGGTTGAACTTATCTGGAACTTATCGTATGCCTTGCACTATGCTTGCTTAACGGGTGTTAAGCAAGCACGGTACTATGGTTGCGTCAAGGAATGTATACCATTCCTTGAGCACCGGCATTCCGGGGAGTCGCCTAGGTCACGTAAATTGTTCATCCACTCAAGTGAAATGAACAAACCTGGCAACCTATAAACTTTTTTATTGTGCGTGACACAAGCTACTTGAATACAGGTTTGTGGCTACGTTTGTTCGTGCGGGCGCGTTGTAGTGCGGATGGCTAACCTCACGTGATCATCTTCGCGCAAGGGAGGCGAAGCTGATCACGTGCAGTTGGACATGAGTTCGCACTTGAGGAGTGTATGCATATATGCACTGTGATATGCTGTATGGTATGTCGTGCAATAATATATGATAAAAAATACACCGCTGCTGCTGACCCGGGTCAACAGCAGCGGTGTATTTTGAAGTGAACGAAAGTCGAAAGTGATTAAGAAACAGTTTCAAACTGTCTCGAGCTTCCTAACACCGATTTATCTGCGTCCGATGACTGTGTACATGTAATTGTACCGTCAGATCGAAAATAATTTTATACACAGTGTCTGGCGTAATTTTCGAGTCATCGTCGTCATCGAAAATGCACTTTTGATTAGGTCATGAAATTGCTGTATGGCATGGCATGGCATGGCATGGCATGGCATGGCATGGCATGGCTTGTCATCATCACACTCCGGAACCAGAGCAGAGTCCAGAGAGCAAAACCAAAACTACCTATAAGGTTGAAAACTTCCAGTTTTAGGAACCCGGTGAGACCTGAGACGCCAAAACCGTGGCTTGAAAATCGCGTCGGAAATGTATTTTAAAAGAGGTTGATTGTTCTTCAGTTGTGTTCAAGTAATCGCCGCCAGTTTCGCTGAAAGTCGTCGCGTATTGAATAATAATGCGGCTTTCTACTCTCACTCTCAAACGAGCGTTTGGCTTCGGGTTTATTTTCTTTCTGGCACCCATCGAAAACGCCTCCATCGATGACACAGTGGCGTACCAACAGTGCATCGCTTCTCCCTCCTCCTGCAGCTCGTTGTACGTAATTTCCAGCTTTGTTTTGAAGTGCCTTTTGAAATTATTCCACCACCTGCTCATTAATGCTCACGATTGAAGTGTGCTTGAAGTCTGAATTTCAGCCAGAAGCCTGAATTCCAGCGCCTGCCTGCCTGCAGTTTTGTTTTCATTTGAGCGATAAATTTAGTCTCGCTGCTGACCGAATACGCTTTTGTTCGCGCAGAGCACTCCGCCTAAACGACCTCACCGGGACGATTCCGACTGCGATTGGGACGCTGACGTCTCTCACCAACCTGTGAGCCCCTAAACTAACGTTGGCCTCTCACTCGCAGCCTTGAAAACTGGTGCACGCAGATATAGAAGAAACACATTGGTTTCCTGGGTTTCTGGTTGAGGCTCGGACGCACTCGGGCTTTGCCTGGTGAATGTTCTGCACCGAACACTGAAGCCCAGAAGAACATGTCACCGCTTGGCAAGTGCAAATGAAATAATAGCAATAGCTAGGCGTGAAGAATCCAAACCGCCTGAAGACTGTGTCGACTAATTCTGGTACTTGGCGCGCTTTGCTATTCTCGCCAGACTGGAATACATCGTTGATTGACACTTGGGTCATGAATTGCTGTTTTTTTTGGAAATACTGTGCTCCGAGCCTTTTCTGGCGCGCTTTCCTTTTCTCAGTGGAGGAGGCGCTCTCGTGTGACGAAAGAAACTGACCTCGTTTCTTGACGCTCAAATGAGGTTTTAGGGTGTTAAGCTCCTTGATTTTAATATTGCAAATAATAAACGAGTGGTGAGCCCTCTTCGAGAAATTACGTTCAGTGAGATGAAAAATTGACCACAATCAATGGCACACGCGCAAATGGCGAAATAGCCGCGTGCAAGGAAACGAGACACTGCGAACTAGTTTCGAATTCGTCTCGGGACACCAGTACCTGTCTCCACCTAATTCGCGCACGACGGCGCGTTCTAAAGCGTCAGCCCTTTCGAATGGCTCACGGAACCCCCGCGGGCGTGCGCATCCTGCAGGGACCTGTGCTGCAACGCGCTTCGCGGACCCTTGCCCTCCGAGCTCGCGCTGTTGACCAGTCTGCAAAATCTGTAAGTTACTTGCAGCACACTTCCCTTCAACAAAAGCACGAGCCTTGCTGACTCAGCGCGCAGGCTCTTGGTCAGCCGTGCCGAATCCGCGCATCGGGCATTGTAAGACCTTGTTTTGCGGCTGCTCGGACCTGGCAACCGTCCCGAGGCGACAAATTTCCGTCAGATCACTGGAACGTCGCACTGTCTCGCTATCGAATGCAGTGCCCTGAGTCCCATATGCACACCTTCATCCCATCACGCCATTGCTGTTGCTCTGCTAATTTGTTTCGTTGGGTTCAGCTCAACTTCGGGCTCCAGTAGAACATACTGATCCGCGCTTGCATCGCTCACAGGGATCTCTGCTGCAACTCGCTGGAGGGCGCCATTCCATTTGAGCTAACCCGCAGCACCGAGCTTGCCGCGCTGTAAGCACCCTTCGTTTTTCTCAATATCTTGGGAATCTCTTAGTTCTTAGTCTTCCTTAGTTTTTAGTCCTTCTGAATATCTTGATTATGGAGGGGCGGGGCTTGTGGAGGGAGAGAGGGGCGGGGCGGGAGGCTCGCTTTCACAACCTGAGGAAGTAGACGCCGTTTGTTACACAATACGATGTGCGATGAGTGAATGAAAATTACTTGCACCGCACTCTGCCTTCGCGTGGGCTCCAGGCAATGGTTTAAGCTGTTCAGGACTGTCGGCCTGCGTGACAACGTGAGAAGGCACGGGCGATTGCAGGAAACTCGGTTCGAATAAGCTTGAGGGGGCCATTCCTGTCGACCTAGGGCTGATGACCCGGTTGACTGAGCTGTAAGCCTCCCTTCGTGCTTCGATCCCCTCCAATAATCACGCGTAGGCCTCCCTGCTCTCTGCTTGTAGCCCCGTGCATCACGCTGATGAGCCCCTGTGGGGGGTTCCCTTGCAGCCCTGCCCCCTCGTCGCGTATTCCCCCCCTCAGCGCTCCCGTGGTCGCGCTTCTGCAATAGTTCTCTCTCTTTCAGAGTGCCCCCTTCGCAAAATGTAAACGGCGTATACTAGCAGCAGCTTACCGGGCTAGGCAACTCCTTCTAGGTAGTACGCCTCCGTCAGATATCGGTCTCGAGGTGACTCGGAGCATTGAGTGCACAGCCGGGCCGCCACTAGACAACCCATCCATCCGGTGAGTGAGTGGCAGGAGGAGTCGGTTGGCTTAGTGAATATCTTCGTCCGCTGAGCGAGAAGTGCGGCTGAGCCATCGTTGAGTAGGATATGGCGAGGGGCTGTGCAGATCCATATACAACAACAACTTTGCCGGAGCTGTTCCCACAGAGCTCGGGAAGCTGCTCGGCTTGCAGGCCATGTGCGCCCTCTGCACCTTGGGGCGAAAGCTCTCCCAAAAGCACCTTTGCAGGGGACCCGCCACGGGGGGTTTGCTGTCCTTGCGCTGGTTGTGCTTCTCACGCATCAGTGCCTCTCCCCACAAGGAACTCAAGACTCGTACCTACCTCAGTAAAGTGTGACGGGCATCGCGCCGACCTCAAATCCCGGTATCGCACGTAGGGTATCCTCCAGCAACGTGCGTGCAGCTGCTCGTGAGACACCCTGCGGACGATCCTTCACCTTTTCCCGATGATCACTGTTGATCGTGCAGGGCTGGAGCTCCTGGTGTGCAGGAGCGCACACCTTAACCCCTGCCGTTTGTTCCTAGCCGCCTTCCCGCCTTCAGGGTTCTCACCCGGCATCTGCCCGCTCTGGCGTGCAGGTACCTGAATGACAACCTTCTGAGCGGTACTCTGCCTGCGGAGCTCGCCAACATTGCCGCGTTGTCCACCTTGTGCGAGCCTGTTGCTCCCCTTTTGTGCCCCCTGCTGCTTCTTCCATGTTTCTCAAAACACAACTCTGATATCTATCATTATGTGTTATAGTTGAAGCCGATTCTTGCACGTTCGATTCTCACACTTCTGTTTTACCGTTTTTGACCTCTGTGTGCCTTCCTGCCTCTCTTGCCGTCGAGAGTTCATATTTACACCTGTGCGCCTCCCTCCCTCCCTCCCTGGTCCCTCTCTGGGCACAGGGAGTTCATATTGACACCTGTGCGCCTCTCTTCCATGGAGGAAAGGGCAGCGTCTTGCACATATGAGGCAGCCATGTGCAATATAGATGCAGGGCAGTGTGTCATGTATATGAAGGGGGTCAGCGCGTCAAAAAAGATAAAAGGTGGGTTGATCTTTGTTTGTGCAGGCAAGTTTTCAATAACGACGGGCTCTGTGGGAATATCTACGATCTTGTGCTTTCGGGCGGAGATGCTGGTCTCCTCGGCACCAGTGGTACCTCCCTGGGGTGCTCATGCCCAACTTGTACACCCTCTCCTCCTCCACCTTCTCCACCTCATCCCCCGCCCCTGCCCTTGCTACCTCCCCCACCCCTTGCTGTCCTCCTCCGTCGCCTGCACCACCCTCCGGTGAAGCCTAGTCCGCCCCACCGACACCCCCGCCACCGCCGCCGCCCTCACCCCGCCCCACGACCCCACCGCCCCTGTTGCCGCAGCCACCCCCTTCTCACCACCCCCCACCTTATCCTCCCCTCCCATCGCCGCCACCCCCCGACCTCCACCACCTTCGCCACCCTTGCCTAAGTCCCCACCGCCATTGCCTCCGCCACCTTACTCACCTCCACCTGGCGAGTTGGATGGCATCGTATCGTCTTCCTCGGAAGGTAAGCTTCCCAAATGCTTTTTAAGTTTTTTTCGCCCCGAACTCCATATATACTGAAGTACTTTGTGCACTTGCTGATCAATTCGGAAACAACCTCCACAAGTTGTGTGAGAAACGCAGAAGAATTTGTGGTTTTTTTTTTGCCCAGAGTTCGTGTTCGCTGGTCTGGAGAAAGAGTGCTGCATTTAGCTTCTGCCATGCTCGAAACTGAAGGTTGACCGATGCGAGGATTTAATAGGAACTCTTTCCACTTAAAGCTGAGAGTGGAAAGCTGAAGATGGCTCCGATGAGACACACTGCACGTCATCTCCTGCTAGAGGTCGGCATGACAACTGTAGTGGGGTGGAGCATGCTTCAGCCATTGTCTCCGTTAAGGCCTGGGAGTGGGAGTGGTGAATCAGAGGACGGCAATGACTCCTTCATGAATTTTGATGACAGCTTTCTTTTGTGGCTGGGAATCGGGGTCGGAGGCGCGCTACTCGTCTGTTGCGTGAGCTTCTCCATGATGTGGAGGGACTGGAAGCGAGTTGATGGAAAGGTGCAGAAAAGTCAAGGTGCGCGATCGGGCTAAACACCTGCTTCCACGGGCGGGTGTGCTCTGGCCAATGTCCTTTGGCACTTGCATGGCTATGCTAGAGATATTTGAACCTGCCTTGCTCTTGCATGTAGGCTTATTTGATACCTCCTGTGCTCCTGTAGACTATGCGGGCTGTGCCAGTTAGGTCGCTGTGTTATCAAGAAATGCCTTTAGCAAGACTATGTTAGACTCGTTCCTGGGACATGATTACACTCTAGAAGCGTGTGTGTGTTCTCCCTTCTGCAATACTCATCGGGTTGGCTGTACTTCTTGCGCTGTGAGCAGACATGTCGGTGCTGATGGAGATTGGGCGCCATAGTGTTACTCCGCCATTATTGCCTGAAGAGCCTTATGTGCAACGGATAAAAGGCAGTCCTGATGTGAAAGAGATCTGTGAAGTAGATATGGCCCTGCCTGGACTTGACAGCTCAAATAATCTGCAAGTCAGCGACTATAAGACTTCAGACGACGAGCCGGGGCAGTAGAACAGGCACAAACTGAATTGCACATACCATTTATACATTTGATTTGTTCTTTCAATGATAATGGCTGTGTGGTCTGTACTGGTTTATGAACTTAGACTATCGTTTTTGAGGTTTAATTGCATCCCAATCGTGTTGCAACAATGTACATGTGTAACTAGGTTCAAATTGTCTCCAAACCTTCAGATATCTACCCAAGCACATGTACACACATCGGGCAGCATCCTTCATTCACATCAGGCATTCTCTTGTGTGCGGCACAAACTTAGCGCCAACAAACACAAGAAGATGCATGTTGTTAACATGGTCAGAAAGTTATACATGCATTATAAGTACTAGCATTTCACCAAATTACGGTCGTCCACTATGCAATTATTGGCCTAGTTTAATATACAAACTAATGTGGATCGATTATATTAAACCCAACGCCGATTGTTAGCGCGGTATTAAATGCCAGAGTCATCGACAAGCCCGGGGACGATGTGAATTGGACCCGATCCGCCTATGTTTGCTCGGTTCTATTCTGAATCTGTAATATGGTGTCTAAATTAGAGGCCATATGCACACTTAAGCCGATCCACTTCGGCGCTGCCTTAACTGCCTCCCCACCACCAAGCCTGATGAGCTTAAAACCGCCACCCCTGCTCCCTCCGCCATGTTCCTAAAGCTTCATCTCAGGAAAAGTTATCTTCTTAACAAGTCACGCCGAGTATTCCAAAAGGCCATCCCAAGGGGCTGAAAACGATAGAAGACTGATTCACTGTTTTCTGCTGTTGTGATGCCGTTGCTGGGATGCCCACGCGCTCCCCGGGCGTCTGGTGTCAACTACGCATATAAGCGTGCTGCTGTACATGTGATGGGTGCGTGCGCGTGCGTGATGCGGTTGTGTGATGATAGGTTTGAACCAGTATTGCTAGTAGCTATTATTGAGGTTACAACATATATTCAGTTATGACTGTATTTGAGGGTTACTGTGACCGTAC
Source organism: Cymbomonas tetramitiformis (assembly GCA_001247695.2). NCBI lineage: Eukaryota > Viridiplantae > Chlorophyta > Pyramimonadophyceae > Pyramimonadales > Pyramimonadaceae > Cymbomonas > Cymbomonas tetramitiformis. The sequence goes on along the minus strand of LGRX02027310.1, from coordinate 76,865 downwards.
ATATTCGAAAATACCAGTAGTTACGGGGTGATTGACTTATTGCACGAAAAAGGCGGCAGTAGCTATGTGCAGACGACAGTACGGTAGCTCTTTATTTCAATGTCATACCGGTGCAATATGGCTACTGGCATTTCAGCGCATATAGCAAGTTACTATTAACTTATCGTCTTTTGAAGATGGGAGTAGAAATTCACAGTGGTACTCCTCTTCCTTCGCAATGAGACTGAGTCTTATTCAAGTCGGATTCTCGGCCATATAGGAGGCATATAAATTGAGCTTTATGCATGTCCTCATGGCGGACCATCGTCCATATTAGGAGGCACGATCTAATAAAAAAAAAATGATAATAATAATGATAATAATAAAACATTTACGCTAGCAAAGGGGACAAAGTCCTGAGAGTGCGGTATCCCTGCAAAGCAGGCTAGTGAAAACACCAGGGCTACTCCCTCTGCTATAGCGCGCCCACAAAAGGGCTCAGCCCGCTTTTCAGCAGGGTGACATCTAGAGAAAAAGCTAAGTGCTAGGCAATAAAAAACTCTAGAAGATGGAGAAGCAGTCATGCCCGGGTGAGTGGAGGGGTGGCTGAATCTGAGCGGTGGGGAGGGAAGTCGAAGAATTAAGGGGGTTTTGGAGACGTTGAGGAAGGTGGCCAGGGTGGGCGGGGGAGAGGGGGGTTGGGGGTCTCGTTGGGAGCCGGGAGTTTTACACTCCCAGCTCCCAACCCATCTTATATTGCAAGACTTTTGAAAATTATTGCAAGAGAGTTTGAAGAAAATCGTTTGACAGTTGCACGGCTTTTGTTTCTGTCATGGTTTCATTGCTCGAGATGTCAACTGTATGTGGGTCAGTGTTTAAGGTGGTGGTGGTATTTAACAGAAACACGTCTCGCCTGTTTTTGGTGTGTTGCCTACAAATTCTTGAAAGTTTTTGAGGAGTGGTTTAATCTTACCACGGGGAACACCTATCGTGTCGAGGACAATTACGCACCGCATACTGTCGCAACTACTGCACTCGTGCATTGCTACTGGCGTGACTGCTACGTACTAGCCGACTACCGTACTGACGCAGCAGCTGTCATTTTCATGCAGATGACTGCCCGCTTAATAACTACTGTCGCACATACGGTACTGTCGGCCCCATGATTTTCACCTGGTATATAAAGTTAGGCCTACTGTGCCCCGAAAGTGAGCTGCTGCGGACAACACTGGTTTGGACCTCCTTATTTCGTGATATGGATCTCAAACCACGTAGTATGTGGTATGAGGACGATTGCCAATGAGACAAATCGGCCTTCGTACCCTGCTGGCAGGATCAAACATTGTAATTCCCGTTTGTAGTTGGCTGCTGGTGCTGTGGGTGGCATAGGGGGCAACAATAAGAGTTCGTTGGTTGCGTGTCCCATATAGATATATATCTGTGTGCGTGTACATGTGCAGTGTGTCACAATTAAATTTCTTGCATTATATGCATTAGCCATATTTTTCAACAAGTTTAAAAAATCTTAACCGTGAGTCTATATCATTGGAAATGCCAATACACAACATTATGGGTTATGCTTTCTTGATCACATGCGTGTTGACCAATATGAATGTGAGCACACTTCCAAACAAAGCCCCAAACTGATTGAGTAGTCCACCCCAAATGGTGACAGCATGATCTTCCGCAAGACTCTGAAAGCTAACAGTAGAAATGTAACCTGCGATCACAATGGTGCAAGTCAACACATCTATGCGAAACTACCGCGGGGTTCCATTTCATCTGAAAATTAAACAAAAAAGAGTTGTACAGTTCAGGATGTCTTGTAGTGGCAGAAGGATATCCTTGCGACACATGTGCCGCTGCGTATAAGAATGCGATAACTTCTTACAGGTGCTCACGGCATCATGCAGCGTCTTTGCAGACTTGCACTTTTCTAATTCCTAGCAGATCCTAGAGTCAACCCACGGAAATCTGCCTACATTGGCAAGGCCCAAGAATATATATATATAACACAATCAAGACACGGGAAATAGGTGATAGACGCAAGGATGGTAGGCACAAGGGGCATCACCGTGACAGAAGGAAAAAGCCACCACAAACACCAGTGACACGTAAATCGAAGGTATATGTCCACCCTGCCCGCCTATATGTGCGACGCAGACCATGTAGACAAATGGGATCGCATGTGCCACGCTCAAGAAAGTCAGCAGCTGTTTCCCCCGCCGACTCGATGAGGTACAAGAACTGCTCACAACCCTCCACTCAAGCTTGTAACCAGCGTCAAATAGGGGCATATGATGAGCAAACCACGCAGTGCCTAGGGTGCCACGTGGCAGTAAAGCTGTTACACCGAAAGCCATTGCCCCGCGCACCACACAGCCCTGCGCACCACAAGCTTGGCAAGCATTTCCAAGGCCCGGGATCCCACGTGGCCGCGAATCTGGAACACGAATCCGATGCCCCGGATGCCACGAGAACACAAGCCTGTTGCACATATCCGATGGCCCGCCGCCAAGTTGCCGCAAGCCTGTTGCACATATCCGATGGCCCGGATGCGCTGCCGCAGCCCGTTATGCACAATCCGATGGCCCAGAAGCCGTTGCCGCGAGCTTGACACAAATCCGATGGCCCGGATGCAAAGTTGCCGCAAGCCTGTTGAACATATCCGATGGCCCGGATGCCAAGTTGCCGCAAGCCTGTTGCACAGTCTGAAGAGAAAGGATTGATTCCCTTTGACGCCTAAAAGAACTCCTGTGCAACATTCACATAGTTTAATCTCTCCGCCATGCCACATGCTCCATACCCAACTGTGCAAAGCCCTAGGCCTCTTGCCATGACGCATGCTCCATACACTACTGTGCAAAGCCCTAGGCCTCTTGCCATGACACTTGCTCCATACATTCCTGAGCATAGCAAACAGAGGAAACAGAGTGTCGGACATATTCTCATAAATATTTCATGTTCATCAATTATGGCATAGATGTTCCTTGTGAGTACAACAGACGGTCATACTAATCCAGTGGTGTTCACACCAGCGTTAAGTCGCTAAACCATACCAACCAAAAGTGTCAAAGGCCCTGAACAAAGCTTACGGTGTGTAACTGGCAAATCACGGGGTCACAAGATTCCTTTTCGTTAGGGACGCAGTCAAGGCCACGCACGTGCTCAGAGAGGTGGCAAGCCGACCAACGACATCGCTGCACTGAAACCCTGCAGTCTTCAGGCCATTATTCAGTGACATATGCGTGAATGAATGTCGCCGGCGTTGCAGGTGTTACCAACCTCACCACCATTCATCGGAGCGCGGGATGGCCAGAAACACACGCAAAAGGCAACGTTTTGCTGCACAAGTTTCCCAAGTGATCGGTCCTACTTGTCTTTGTTTCCCGGACCAAATTTGACCCTTGCGACATTGTTGATTCCGATGCAGTTGCGCACACTTTCCGAGTGACCTGTTGGGATTCGTTGTGGCCGCAACACAGGATATCCTCGCGCTCACTGACAGGGTGTCCCAGACTCCTCAAACTCCGTCACAGAGGGGCGCAAACAATGGATGAAGTGGGGTAAGTGCACCTGCATTCAGCCAGAATAAGCACGGTCTCGAGTTGCGCTCAGTTCCTGGAAGAAGGAATGGCAGCAGCCCCGGGGCCTGCCCCACCCACCCCTCACTTGACCTCCGTAGGATAACACTAAAACCTACGCGTGAAACTTCGATAAGCGATCGCAGAGTGCTTCATCTCTGCATACTTCTGGCTCGAAGAACAGTACGCCCACATATCTGAGAGCGTGTCGTGAAGTCAATGGACCACTCACACGCCAGAAGTGTGCTTCCGGAGACAAGTGGAAAAGGTTAGGGTTGAGCTGGCTTGTTACCCCAAACTGCAGAAAGTTTGTCGCGAAGATGGCCACGAGTGGTAGAGCGTGCCGTCGCAGTTTCGCGAGTTTGGATGTCCAACACAGTGAATCATGACACTCAACCCGGGTTCCACAAGGAAGGAGGGACAGATCCTCAGACTCGATGGCCTCTCCCGCTTCGCTTTCTTCACTCCTGGTGTTCTGTTCACTCACTCGCCGTTCACCTTTCTTCCTCAAACGTCAGTCAGTGAGCCGTTTTTTATCCATGAGGAAAAGCGATGAAACGTGGCGGGCAGAGGTTGTGAGCACGATTGAAAAACAAAGGAGGATGCTTGGACGTCCTCCTATGAAGCTCTACGCATGAAGATGCTTCATACTAAATTTTGCGGGTAAAAGCCAGCATCTCCACTTCACAAACCAGTGGAGAAAACCGTTTACGGTGCACTCAACTTGACAGAACGAAGCAAGTAGGAAGCGGCAACAAGGTTATTTTTCAACATCGAGCTGACGGCAGTCGGAGCACCAGTTCGTCAATACGCAGTGGTAGCTGTTTGGTGTTTGCTGATGCACTCAACGAGCGAACGATGGCTTTTGATGCCGCAAGCGCAATGCACTGAACGGTCCCAATGGTCACGAAGTAGGTTTGAGTACTGAAAATCAGCCTTGCACGCTGAAGGGCGAGTCCTTGGGCAAGGGCCAGAAGATTTGCCACTAGACCAGAACATCCGAGGCCTGCATCAAAAGTGCATTCAGTGCCTTAGATCATATTAATTCCTCGTAGTAGTGGCCAACAGGCAGGTATTGTGCGTGTGCGTGTGCGTGTGCGTGCGTGTGTGCGTGCCTTGATGTCCAGAATTGATTTACACACAAAACGTCCACTTAGAAGCCAGCGTCAAGATACCCGTACCTGTGGAAAGCCATTTTATCGACACCTGCGAGCGTGCGTCCCTCCTGGCTATAGCGAACAAGGTCGCCATCGAGGTGGCACCAACGACTCCAGCGAGGAAACTTCCCCCGAGAATAACCACGCTCCGATTCTCCTGCAGAACGCTGGTATCTTAGGAGAAGCGTTGAGCAACGAGTTAGCTCAGCTTCGATGCTCAAGGCGAATGAAACACGTTGCACACGTTGACGCGCCGCTTTAAGATCGCGAAAGGGACACTCACCAACGTGATGTTCCACAGCGTCGACAGGCCGAAAGAGGTGATAAGGGAAAGGACGAGTATAGTGTACACAATGGTGCAACAGTTGTGTTCGATCCAGTGAGGGAACAGCAGTACCAGCAGAAGAGGCGCCACATTACCCAACTGTTGATGACAAGAAAAATATCATTACATATGGAATCTTCGCACAGGCTTTGCCGAAAGAAACGACGTTTATAAGTATTATGATCTCAGGCAGTATATACCTGTACTGCAAAATCAATTTGGCAATATATTGCATAGCTCTCGGGGATACGGTCCACAAAATATCCGGCTTCAGCATATATCGCACACACAACCTGAGCAAACCGAACGTTGCCGTAAGTACACACCGCAATAGAACTTTGCAACAATTTAAGGAATGCGCACCAGCCAGGCGCTGAGACCGATTAAGAAGTAGCATATGCGCAACATCCTGTGCGGAATTCTTTCCTTTGAGTTGAAAAGGCCTGAAAGTCAGGCCTGTTTTTTGGAGAAATATCTTCTATACCCTGATGATATCATGTTGTATATTTCTCACGTACAATTCGATGCAAGGCTACGGTATCTTATGGCGATGTTAGCCAAGCTTTCCGCTTCAGCGTGAATGCCTTTTGGCCTGTGGGTACAAGGTCGAAACGGCGTAGCTGTCCTCTCGCATTTCACAACGGACCCACGCGAAAGGAGGGCCTATTGTGGTTTGGCGTGAACGAGGGGAGCAGACACTTTTGTTTGCGGATCACTGTTGAACCGAATGCTGAGATGGAACAGATTTAAGCATGCTCCAAGATGGAACTGCGGGACTAGCGAAGCAAAAGTCTGACGTCAGGCGAAGCTTTCCGAATCCTAAGAGTGAAGAATCAAGATACCCTCGATTGTCAGTTTATTTTATTTTTTTTCATATTGTTTTCGATTTTCCGTCCCCTCTCAAAAATCGCCCCAACTCAACCCTGCATCGCACGGCTCTCCCTTAGTGCGTCTTGTAGTCGCCGCGGCAAACACTGGGCGTGGCATCCCCTTAGTTTATACCCCTTGGGCTCGTGGGCTACTCGTGTCACTGCTGGGCTTGGGCGATGAGTTTGAAGCTTTGAACGGAAGGTTGACAAAGTTAACAGTCCACATCACTCACAAGTTGTGCCATGTCAAATACAGGTCGGCAATATGTGAAATAGTGATCCAATCAAAATGTTTTGAAAATTACTTTCGTGTGTTCGATGCGAGGGCATTCGACAACAGCGAACTCGATGCCAGATTCCATCGCATGCCATGCCACGATTCCAGTCGATGATATCACCTAAAAACTGTAAAAAGAGAAAACTCCTTCACATTTCCGTTTTTCTCAAGACCACCGAGAAACCATCGTTGCGAAGTCGCATTTTTGGTGATTAGGCGTGCAGAGCGCGCTGTTGAAAGCCAAATACCGCGTTTGTCGCCGTAACAAAGGCATCCACATTATCAACTTTGAAAACGAGTGATAGTCATGGCTTCCCCTCTTCACCACAGCATCTGCAAACCTGGGGTCACTCTTTTGACGATACTCCCGGCGAACGGTCTACCGTACAGTCTCACAACTTCAAAGTTCAAACTTGAGGACTTCGACTTGGAACTTCGAGATATTCTTTGCTGTGCAACCGTCAACGCCCCTCTTTACATGGCCTGCCCTCAAACACGGGAGGGCGCGTCGAATAGTCATCATGTCGTGTGGTCGTTCCACTTGCAGGCGGAGCACAACGAGCTAGCAAGTAAGATGTGTGGCATGTCGATATACGGCGATGCGGTCATAGTTCATGCCGCTATGCCTGACCCTGCATCGGCCGCGAATCCTGAAAAATCCTCCTTCAAGTCAACCACCGCCCTCGAAGATCCGGTCGTCTGTGAACCCTGCGGAAACCGCATACGGTCTTCCTCGATGCCCACGAACACCTTGAGCACCGTAGTTTCTGCTGAAGATATGGACGTTGCGGCTAACCTAGTCTCTATTTTGTAAGCCTGCCTGGATTCCCCCCTCATAAGTTCACACGAAGCTACTGTCCCTTGATGCACGCCAAGATCCCCTTATGCCTCTTATTATGACCAGAATATGTTCGATGACTAGAATATGTTCTTCACCATCACTGGTAAATGCTGGTTAGCTCTAGAGATAGAGTTGCCCACGTTCGAACAATGATAAAGCAATACATGGAAGCACCGAATCTGCAAACTAACCTAGGTCAAACGTGCTTTTGGTTTTCAGATCTCTACCAGACGAAGTCACCCAAACAGTAAGACTTCCATCTTCCCTTCCCAACATCGACCGCGCCACTCACGAGAGAGATGCCTGCGACAAATGCCTTGCACTGGCGCCCTTCACTTGGATAGGGCAAGAGAAAATTAGAAAGGCGCCGCAGTTCTCGCCAACAACCATTGCCTTCATGCTCCTTGAAGCGAGCGCCCCCATCCCCCCCACGCTTCTCCGACGCATATCAGCGTGAGAAGAGAGCAGCAGGCTGCATCCTCAAGCCGGTGCAATGTTCCCCCAAGCCGCGGTAGTGTTTGCCCTTCCACGTAAACTTTGGCGTTTTCGCGCTTTGGCGCTCGTTGCTTCCGCCTTCACCGGTACTACCCTCTTACACGCTGTTAGCAGCTTGCCAGTTTACAAGCTCGCAGATATCTGCACCGAGTTGCTTAAGCAGGGTTATATCGTATAGCGTCTGCCTTTTTTCGATTACTTGTGCTGCTGGCTGCAGCGTAGATTTTCAGGAAGCCGGCGGGCTGTGGCACGCCCTCTTCTTGTAGGTATGGTGAACTCGGGGTTTGCAACACCCTCCCTTCTCGTGCAGATATTCGGCAAGTTGGCGGACCATCGCGATTCGGTTATCGCCGTGGCTAACGTATGCACCAGCTGGCGTCGTGCCGTGCGCGGCGACTCATCGCTATTGAAGCGGCTGCTTTTCCCAGTGCTGGCCGCGAAGGACATCCCTGGCGGCGACGAAGCAGGCCTTGCCTCCAAAGCTCATCAGTATGCCGTGAAGTACCCGTGCATCATGAGCGAGCAGAATGCTTGTTGCCACATGCCGTGCAAGACGTATGCGGAGGCTCGCGGGCTGCTGCCCTACGGCCTTGGCTGGCTTTCCCGGTGCGTCCACCCCACAGGCATGCGATGCTCCCCCCCGCGGACTCGCGCAACACAATCCTGTCGAGAAACTCGGTATCCACGGCGAGTATGTGAAGGTTTTGAAGATCTTGCAACTCCACACAATTGCTTTTCATCTGATGAGTGCTGCAACGAATGCGATATCCCTGTACGGTCGCGGCGATGTTGGCCTGTGCTCGTTGCAGCTGGCATACCTGCGAATCAATCTATGCTCATTTTATGATGATTTTGCGTCTATGCGCCCTCAGGTGTGCCGCCTTGGAGGGCAACGAGGCGGCGTTCAGCTTCCTGGCTGCAGCCTTAGAGCGCCGGGCTGCCAGCAGGCACGGCATGTCTGCCGAGCTCTCCCAGGTGTTGTCTCGTGCTTCCCACCACTCGCTGCATGCTTCAGCTTGCAAGTGTCAGGAGTCGCCTCCACTTTGATCATGCCAACTACACATCAGCTTGCACGCCTCGAAATAGACACTCGGGGGTGTGCTGGTCACTGATGCGGTACGACGCACTGGAAGCACGTACTCCGGATAGCGTAGGAACGGATAGCGGCGACGTGTTCTGAATCAAAGCCGAGCCATAAGCCTGCTTGAGACGCTACCCCAAGCACGGCTGATATGGACTGTCGTCTATTTCCGGGCTGCCCACGTTCTTGCGGATATCGGGCGACGCATAACGGAGCTCGCACACAAAGTGGGAGACCACTGCGACAAAAGGGAGCCAGCTGAGATTGACACCGACGGGACCAAAGGGAGCGAGCCGTCGAAACACGTGGCTGGAGGGGGGAGAATCAGCCCACATTATGACCGACTTGAGGTGTCGCTGGGGGGACTCTGTCTAGTCCCCTAAAGAGAATTTACGGGGGCGGGGGATGAGGTTGTTTGTGCGTGCAGAAGCTGCGGCTGGATGCGCTTGAGTGGTGGCAAGAGGCAGCAGATGTCGGGTGTCAGCGCTCTCAGCTAGCGATAGGACTTCGGCTGTATGCCGGATTGGGCGAGAACTTCCGAATGCAGGTGTGTGCCGTCGATATCTAGCAGTGAACATTCTGCGTTCGAGCATCCGGCGGACGGATGGTGTCGATTCCGGCAGATCAATGGTCACACACCAACCTTAACGGTCTGTTTTGGGTCTAACCGGCCGTCGTTGGGTGTGGAGCGGAGGGTGGGAAGCGCAGGAGAGCGATTTGGTGGGCGTGCGGTGGGGGCAGTTGCGCCCGGACACACATGCCAGAAAGATGCTTCGCGCCGCCGCCCAGGTGCGCTGCAGCTTCTGTTCTCACGGAGCCCCCTGCACTGGGCGCGAGCAGCCGCCCACTTCCCGTCCGCCAAGAGCAGCGCAGTCCATTTGGGGAGTCACATTCAAAGCCAATTGCTACGTCCCGATGACAGAGTTGTGATTCCCTGTAACCTGAGGCCTTCCATATAATCAGCGAATGTCTGCTGCCGTCCGTCAGTATTTTGCGAAGAGAACGCTGCTTCGGAAGGAGGAAGCTGTATTCATGCACTGCAGGTGGCTTGTGTTTGCCTTATGTGCGGCAGCAGTATTGGTTGACGTCCCAGATGCTGAAGCTGAAGGACTTGTTAAACCACTCCACTGCTTTTGCCTGCAGTAAAGGGAAGAAGGCCAACCCTTTTTGTCGGAATGCGTGGATAGCTTGCTGGGGTGGACGGGCGGGTTTGCATCAGGGAGGGCCCGGGCGGGATGACGAAATACGGCAGATGGCACTTCTCCGGCTGGGGGTGATGGCGCTTGACGGCCAAGGCTTACGCGACGGCATCCCGGACCTTGAAGAGGCCCACCGATACCTGAAGCAAGCGGGAAAGATGGGCAGCCTCGGTGAGCCGTTGCGTTCCCTCCTCAAACTGCATGTAGCTACCACATGTACAACTCCCTGTCGCATAACTCAAGGCCGTAAATCAAGGCCGTAATCGCCCAAGAGGCCTGGCAGCTGCTGATAACGAAGGGGTGGTTGAGCGATGGCATTATGGATGGTGGTTTTCGGTGAATTGTTGGGTCACCGTGCTCCTCACAGAAGAGAGCTGTGCATGGGATGCCCTGGCTTATTTTCGAAGGATTTGTGTTTTCTGACCGATACTTGCGTGGGTGTACGTGAGCAGAAGCAAAGGCACTCCTCGACGACATGGAGCGATATCAATACTTTGCAAACGGGATGCCATGAAGCCTTGGTGGGTATACGGGTGTATGGCATCCACCAATGTGAATGCAGGCTGAACTTGACAAGTATTAATTTGATTACATGCAACATCATGGAAGACTGAAAACGTAGCAGATGTAGATTTATTGGATACTGAAAATGATGTCAGTCGTGTGAGGACCATGGTAGACATGCATGTCATACTGACTGTCATTATTCTGTATGCGCAGTCTGTATGTGTTTTCTAATATAACATCGACGCTTTAGCGCACCTTAGTATTGTCTCACCCATCTGCCATGTGGGCTGTGTAATTTTGGAATAATACCCATATGCATGTGCATCGAGACTTGAATGAACGGCATTAGAGCCTTGTTACATTGGTTTGTTCACAGACAGTACTCTAGCTCACACTTTAACATCGATGCCGGCACCCGTGAGTCGCAAACGAGATGCGTAAGGTGGACAAAATGCATATGTACACTACCTATGCCATCCTGAGGTACTAATGTATATGTCTTGCAATTTTCTTTTCTGATTCCATCTGATCCATCATTGTAAACCTCTGACTATCCGTGATGGATTTAAAGTTTGGAAAGTCTACCTCTCCTGAGTCCTGATGTCTACAGGTAGATGTATGCGCTTCTCCTCACCTTTCCGAATGTATACATATATGTGGAAGATAGATATGCGTCAACGCGAAAATTATGGGTGATGGTGGATGGGCGACTGTAGATAGTCACGCGTCGAAAGGAGAATGTTTACGCAATTGGCGGGGAGGAGATATTTATGATAAACAGATAACAAGTGAGACAGTAGTGTTGTGGAAACGTTGGCATTCGTCATCACTGTTGAAGTGAATTCACTTCAAAAGTTCACTTTAAAGGATCCTTTAAAGGTGAGCGGCAATATATATGTGGTGAGTGATGAGATCGACGAATCTTTATGAAGTGGGATCACTGTTGCAGGCGTAAGAGTTGAAGCGGTTAGCAGCAAGTGACGAGTGATGCTAGCGCGGATATATATATATATATATATATGGGGGTGGTTAATTTGAATCGTTGTTAATAAATTGCTAACGAGGATCCGACAATCGCCAAAGGCCATGCAAACAAAATGGCTGACGATGGCGGACGGAAACTCACAGCATCGCGACGCCATCGCCATCTCCATCTGCATCTCCATCGCCATCGCCGTCGACATCGCCATCGCCCATCTCATCGCCTCGCCGCATCGCCGCGCCATCGCGCCATCGCCATCATCATCAATGATCCACCACCGTAAGCGATGTTCGCGCATATTTACACCCATGCGCCACGTCAGCATGACAACGCGACCCTTTGCATATTTGAAATTAGTGATAACGAATGATGCGAAGTTGGGGGGGAGGAGGAGGGTGATGGGGTGGCGCGAGCGCGATGAGGCGCGAGGGGGGCGCGCGCAATGATAACGAATGTTCAGATGATCGAATGCTCTGACCTATTGGAGATCCAACCTTGAGATTGACCAGCCTAGTACCTTATTCAGAGTCGAAGATCTGATGGCCTAGTGGAGATCTAACCTTGCGATTGACCAGCCTAGTACCTTATTCAGAGTCGAAGATCTTCGGCATGCCTGCCTGCCAATGAAAAAAAGGACCAAGCATCCAAGCTAGGTCGTATTTTTTTCCTGGCGCGCGGCGCCTGATGTTTCTGATGTCACGTATGTCACCGATGCTGTTTCATTGTGGAGTCCATACATGCTGGCAGCAAGATTATACAATGCTGTATGAACGGCCTGAATAATAAGATAATAAGATAATAAAACAATAAAGTAATAAACTTGTGGTAGTGCGTAGAATGAACGGCCTGATGAATAAATATATGATAAAATAATACAACGTAAAATAATAAAGTAATAAACTTGTGGTAGTGCGTAGAATGGATGTATATAGTAATGCTCATAAATTAAGGGGCAACGAAAAGCGGGCGTGGTGTCGCCAAGACCGCCCGAACCTGTCGCTCGCGCATGCGCGCATGTCACCTCGGTTCCATAGAAGGTGTGGCAGTGTGCGAGGCAGCTCGGCTGCTCCCATAAGATGGTGAGTAGACCGGTTTCAATAAAGTGAGACATTCACTGGGTAGGGATTCTCAAGGGCTCAAGGTCTCAAGCAGCTCAAGTAGTCAAGTAGACTAGTGACACAATAGCGGTGTCACCTGCGACCAGACCGGCCCAGCGACCAGTTCTCCTTTTGCCTACCTCATGGACCCTGCGTTGATGAAGTGGGGCGCCCGAAAGTCGCGCGTGAAGGTGACTCCCGAATTTTTCCAAAACCGCCTTATTTTTAATTCTGAAAAATCGGAATTAATTTTACCCAATATGCGTCGAAATTGGGAAAATGCCGTGGAGGTCAGAATAGGGGTGTTTCTGGGGGGTGATCGATGCCTATCGACTAACCATTATATGTCCCCAATATCCCAATTCCAAATGCTACCTGGGGACGACTTTCTGATTTTTAAAAAATCGGCATTCAGCCCCCTCGGCATAACCCCTTAAAAATGGGCATTTGTGCTTGACGCGTGGTCGGCGTGGCAGGCTTGGTCAGGCATGACTCGACCCCCCCCCTTGTGCGATTTGACTTTATAGTCGTCATTGGTATACATCCTGCATATTCTGATTTCGTGGCAGCCGCATGTAAGCAAGATCCGTGTGGGTAGGGGGTACATTTTCGAAAAGTGTGTTCGAAATCGCAAAAAAGTGCCCCTTAATTTATGAGCATGACTATGGGCTTCTTGGGGAAATGGCGATATCGGTGGGCAAACTTGTGTGTTAAGGTCATTTGTGTTGTTTGAATGCTACCCATGTGAGTTGTGCACATGGCGATATGTTGTATGCCAACCTCAGATCATGTAGATAGCCGAAATCTAGCGAGTTTTGTCCAAGGGGGTAGGGTGTAAAATTGCGCGATTTGGGGGTATGCTTTTTCAGGTGGTCCCAACGGTGTCTTCCACTCCTCTGCCTCAAGTTTCGCCGCCAACGCCTCCTCCATCCACCACTCCACGACACAAGAAGCGGTGGGAGTGTGTTCTGAGGTGGGAGGCGATAAAGAAGGCTGGCGAAGCGCCCAATATATCCGCCATCGCCCGACAATTCAAGGTGAAGCGCGCCTTTGTGACCAAGTGGGTGGACTGTTACCAGAGTACTGGGGGCGTCAGTGACGGTGCTGTAGGTCGACCTAGTGGGCTTGGCACCCAGAAACTGGGGACGGTAGGCTGTAAGCGAGCTCGTGAACTTGCACAAGGCAAAGATGGTGACGAGTTGGACACCAAACGTGTGAAGAAAGCCTTACAACATGAAGGCTATCACCATGTCAGCCGACACACCGTGAGCCGGGCGTTGAGGTCATCCATGCGAGGCACGGTTATTCCACTGAAGTACAAAGCCCCCAAAGTGGTCATCGGAATCAACGCGCTGCAACGACAGAAGCGTGTCATATTTGCTCGACGAAATCGTGACCGGACTTGGAAGAATGTGCTCTGGACAGACAGCAAGTACTTCGTGCGTGGAGGGCGGTAAAGCCGGGGGGACACTTGCCAAATTCAGATGGGTACCACAAAACGAGGCCAATACATGCGAGACCAACAAGAATGCGATCCAAGGTCACGTGTACGCAGGCTTTGGTTGGCATGGAAAGACTGACCTCGTCTTCGTCAGTGGGACCACTGGCAAGAAACGCCCTGCTGAATATGGCCGGGGCAAAGGTAGCAATGCCAAAGAGTACATGGCGGTGTTGCAGGAAACGCTCATCCCAGGGGCGAAGAAGATATTCGCAGCTCGTGAACCGAACTCGTTGTGTTCATGCAAGATGGAGCCAAGCCCCATACCGCCAAGGTCACTCAGAAATGGTTGGCCGATAACGTGCCATCCTACATCACCGCGTGGCCCCCAAACTCACCTGATTTGAACCCCATAGAGAACCTCTGGGCGGTCATGGCAGGCAACCTCGCTGGGACTCGCTTCAAGAACATCGACGAATTGAAGGAAGGGATTGAAAAGGCGTGGGATGACATCCCAATCGGCACCATGAGGAAGCTTGTGGGAGGCATGCATCGCAGGGTGAGAAAAGGTATCCAGGAAGATGGTAGAAGGATCTCGGCATAACTACCGAAAATGCAAAATGTGGCAATTTTAGCCTAGTGGTGCAGTAGTGTAGAAACCTTGCAGCACCCGTAGTCAAATCGTTCCCCAATGCGATTAAGCATTGCCATGTTGTCAAATAAGTATATCGACACAATTTTAATGCAGTGTAACCATGTTTCGATTGAAATAATGCCCTTGAACTTGCCGACGCACACACAAAAAAAGCAAAAATTGCACGAAATCCCAACTTTGCAGCCCAATATCAAGAGTTACGGTGCCCATGTGATGAAACGGACAACGAAAATGGAATCCTCGACGTTGAAATACCCCTATATCAACCGACGTGGTCATTATATGCCCCAATGCTATCCTCAAATGTCCAATTTCCTTCGAAACCCTACTCCGCAGACCAGGATCCCATAGTAATGCTCATAAATTAAGGAGCAACGAAAAGCGGGCGTGATGTCGCCAAGACCGCCCGAACCTGTCGCTCGCGCATGCGCGCATGTCACCTCGGTTCCATAGAAGGCGTGACAGTGCGCGAGGCAGCTCGGCTGCTCCCATAAGATGGTGAGTAGACCGGTTTCAATAAAGTGAGACATTCACTGGGTAGGGATTCTCAAGGGCTCAAGGTCTCAAGCAGCTCAAGTAGTCAAGTAGATTAGTGACACAATAGCGGTGTCACCTGCGACCAGACCGGCCCAGTGACCAGTTCTCCTTTTGCCTACAGTAATCACTCACCGTTAAGGAAACTCGACGTTAAGGAAACAGCCAGCGTTTTTCCAAACTCCCTCATATTTAATACATCGCACCCATATTTAATAACTCTATGTAAAAATACGCTGGCGTGAATTTCCTGTTTTCTTAAAGGTGAGTGATTACTGTACCTCATGGACCCTGCGTTGATGAAGTGGGGCGCCCGAAAGTCGCGCGTGAAGGTGACTCCCGAATTTTTCCAAAACCGCCTTATTTTTAATTCTGAAAAATCGGAATTAATTTTACCCAATATGCGTCGAAAATGCCGTGGAGGTCAGAATAGGGGTGTTTCTGGGGGGTGATCGATGCCTATCGACTAACCATTATATGTCCCCAATATTCCAATTCCAAATGCTACCTGGGGACGACTTTCTGATTTTTAAAAAAATCGGCATTCAGCCCCCTCGGCATAACCCCTTAAAAATGGGCATTTGTGCTTGACGCGTGGTCGGCGTGGCAGGCTTGGTCAGGCATGACTCGACCCCCCCCCTTGTGCGATTTGACTTTATAGTCGTCATTGGTATACATCCTGCATATTCTGATTTCGTGGCAGCCGCATGTAAGCAAGATCCGTGTGGGTAGGGGGTACATTTTCGAAAAGTGTGTTTGAAATCGCAAAAAAGTGCCCCTTAATTTATGAGCATGACTATAGATAACTCAATATAAAATATAAATAATTAAATATCAATATAAATAAATAAATAATGAAATGATAAAGTAATAAACTTGTGTAGTGCGTAGAATGAACGGCCTGGATAAATAATTAATAAAATAATAAAGTAATAAACTTGTGGTAGTGCGTAGAATGGATGTATATCGACTCTTGTTCCCAGAGTTTCTGCGAGCACGGCCGCTGCGCGGCCTGCGACACGCGAGGGTCGACGTTACATTAGATCGAAGAGGCTCGGAGAAACTCTGGCATTACTTGGCAGAAGCGCTTTAATGCCCGTTTTCGCTATCTCTTTTCCCCGCAAATAGGTTAAACCAACAGCCGAAAACGAGGATACGATGATTTATTGCAAGCTGTGTAGTTGACGCAATGGAGCAAACTCGACGGCATATCGCAGGTATGACCTCTAACTATTATTTCTTCTTGCTCGCTTGCGAATGGGAGGCGTCTAGGGCCCTTTAACTCCCATGCTAGCATGGGTTTCATTACCTCTTTGGTCGACATACCATTCGAACTTTGTCATACCATTGTGTCCGCTGAAAGACCCTATATATCGTTGGCGGTGGCTCTCATGCGGGCAATTTGACATACCCACCAAGGTCATTGGGGGTCCCTAGAGGGGTATTATGGGGCTAAGATTCAAGGAATATGTCAATTAATCTTACCCCGTTTCCGGTTTTGAATGTGGAGGGAAAGTTTTGGGGAGAAGAGACGGTGGATGAGATAGTTGTCGATTCATGTTGGAAGCAGGTATTAGCATTCATTTTAGATCAGCCAGCGGCTTCTACTGGAATCGTTTATTGCATGACAAAAAAGGACACCGAGAAGTTAGGCAATTGGTTGAGCCAACAAAAGTAAGGCGATGGCAGTATAACGGCAGCTCACTATCACGGATGATTGAATACGTCGCAACGATCGCGAGTGTACGATGCTTGGATGCGTGGAGAAACTAGAATAGTGGTAGCAACCACTGCATTTGGGATGGGGGTGGACAAGGGCGATGTTCGGTGGATCGTGCATCATAGTATGCCACAATCTTTGGAAGCATATCTCCAAGAGGTTGGTAGGGCTGGCAGAGATGGGGCAATTGCCAAGTGCCTAATGTTATTCTCACCAGAAAGCGTTCATGTGATTAGGGGGGGGAAATCAAAAGGATTTGGCCACGAAGGAGGCGCGGAGGCGCAAATTGGTCGAAATCGAACAATGTTCTCACAATGTGAAGAAAACATGCAGACTAAGGGGCGTAACTAGTTAGGCCAGTTAACTAGTTAGACCCAGTTACTACCAGTTATTGTTACCAGCTAGTTAATCAATTTTATTTTTATTAACTAACTGACCCTATCTAGCTAGTGCGAGAACAGGTGTTCCGCTCGGGTAAAACAAACTGGCTAAGCTCCCATAATCAGTCCGGCCGAGTGCTTTTATCATGCATCTCGGAAACCCGGATAATACGAAGTGATGACTGACAGTACAGTACTACTGTACTGTCATCCTAGCTACTAGCGGAGTCACGGTTCCGATCAGAGACGGGTCAGGCTAGGGGCTATCAGAGCCCATAATAATAACCCTGAACCTAAAGTCCAGCACACCACCCGGAGCTGTGACGTAGCTAATAGGGCTAGGCAAGCGGAGCTAAGTAAGCAGATAACAAACAGCATTCACTGGAAACAGATATACTTCTAGCTGGGTGCCCGGGGACTTGTCCCGGCACAGCCCACCACTGCGGCTAAGGCTAATCACACCTCCAGGGTTTGAAACAAGCAGACTCAGCCACTGTAAAGCTGGTCGGCATAGCCGAGTTCAGCAGACGGATTCCAAGCAAGAAAAGTATCCGAAGTCAATTGAGAAGAGAATTTGTAAGAACTGACACCACCAGACCCAAGTGGGTCAGGCGGATCCCAAAGTAGAGTGGCAAAACCATCAGATTCCAAAGCCGCTGAGGTCGATTGAGAAAAGAGTTGTGCCACATCCCGCGGCGGCAATGACGAACCAGCGGTAACCACAGTCGGGCAAGGAGAATCCAGCAATGCACCACCGAGATGAACCGCACCGTGGTCGTAAGTGGCTCCGGGCTCAACCAGGCCCCTGACACCACCGCTGACCACGAGTGTCGGCATCGCCGTAGCACTGAAGAGAAATGTAGCCACCATGAAGAGACTGAGAGTAAATTCACCGATGCCAAATGGCCTGGAGCCTCTGGGAACGCCGAACCGCCGAAATGCCGCAGCCGTCGGCGGTGCACCCCCCTCAATCTCAGTCAGACAGACACCGGGAGGGTAGTTGGAGCCCTCCCCATCATCATCGGAATCACACACTTCAACAGGCTCAGGGTCAACGTCAAGCCAGTCAGGGTGGATAGTGTTGAATGTTTTGAATGAACTGTCAGCAGAAGCCATCGGGCCGAGAGCCAGAGAGGCAGACGGCGGCACGAAGGCGGCACTGCTGACCTCATGCAAGCCAATCGTCCTACCATGCACGGGTGCAGAGGCCTTCGGCAGCAGCTGCTTGCTGGCGGTCGGCTCGGCGACACCACCAGCAAGCGGACCGCTGACCTCAGCAAATGTAACACGCCCAATGGAAAGATGCTCAGCAGGCGCAGACTCAGCAGAGGCAGCAGCATCCTTGAACTGCTGCAGAGCCGTAGGCTCTGGAGCAAAGGAATGCGCAGACAGTTCACAGATTTCAGGTTGCCCCACAAGAGCACACAAGTGCTCAATGGACCCCTCATCCCCAGCGTCATAGTACCGCTGAAAACGAAGGGCAAGCACGTCGGAGTCATAAGACTCAACGGCTTGGCAGTAGGATGCCGAAATGGTCATTGGGTGAGTGTCCTTGTGAGGACACTCACTCAGCCAATGCTTCGACCCAACGGCGCGACACTTCTCGTGCCTGCACGTTGGGACAAAGGTGCCAGACCGCTTGTCAAAAGCCACCTCCGAAGAGGCGGAATGAGCAAGCGGTTGCACTCCAGGTCGGTGGAAGCCGCGCGGAGCGTGTTTCCCATGAGGTGGCTTGGAGCCACCCTTCTTAAGGGAATCCACGTCCCGCTGCAACTTGACCAACTGAGAACTGAGCCGCTCGATGGCCGAAGCCAGGCCAGTGTCAGTGGTGCAAGATGCTACGGACATGGGGCGCCCCGCAGTGCGCTTGCCCGAGAGCCGCCCGCAGCGGTACTGCTCGCGCACGCGCGCCTGCAGGGTGAGCAGACTCACAGCCGCACGCTGGTCAGCTCGAGCAAACGAGTCAACCAGCGTGGCGTAAGCCGGTCCAGACAGGGCAGAGAGGAATTGCCTTTTAACAGCGTCTTCGGGCAGCGTCTGCAGACGCTGCGCATCCCGAAGACAACTGTTAAAAAGACGAATGCTCGAGTCAGGGTCACTCTCGTCCGAGATTCTCACTTCAAGCAGCTCAGTCAGAGACTCGAACGGAGTCGAATCATCAGCGAGCATACGCACCACCTCGAGGGTGGCACGTTTGCCATCAGCAGGAACATCAGCCCCAGAAGCCTCCACCCAATTACGGGCAGGGGACCCTGGCGCGGTCAGCAGCAACAGCACAGAGTACAGCAGCTCATTGGCAGTGGGCATGACAGGAACATCAGTGTCAGTCAGCTCAAACAGGGGTGCAATTGCCTGTGACTGCAGCGTGAAGAGCTGCTGAATTTCGGAAATCAGCTGTGAAAAAATGTCCGAAGCCGATGATTCACTGCCATGAAATTTTGCCGTCTTGTCTCCCAAAACTTTGGTCGCTGCTGTCTTCGCGCACTGTACATCGAAAGAATCTTTCCTTAACCGCTGCACGAGCGTTGCAGTCGCAGCCGGCTCGTCAGCCGAAGCCAAATGTGGCGTTGTAGGGGTGGCCGAATTTAATGCCCCAACATCATCGAAAATGGTCGCTAATCTACGCGCCCTAGCGCGTGTACGTGGTCTTGGCGGTGTGTCCATCTCAAAAATGACAGTGAGATGGGATTGCGGGCTAGTGGTGCGACAGTATGTAACGGGCAATCTCGCAGCGGCCATTTCCTGCAGGAGCCTCAGCAAGCAAGAGCAAAATCAAGCAGGTCATGAGCCAAGTGGCTAGCCGTGGGAGCGACCCACAAAACGCGGAGTGTCCTGCCCGCTGATCAAACGGAACGTAAAATGTAACCATACTCAGCGACGATACTCTGCCGAATAAATGCCGAAAAAACTGATCTCCACTTCAAAAGTAGGCCATACCGCGGAGAGAAAGCTACTGCCTAAGGGGGCGCCCACCCCATCTCTGTGTCAAAACTTAGCCAATCATGGCAACAGCTCGGCGCTGTGCCATCAGAATTACTAGGGAAGTGGTGACGCGCATAACCTGCGAGAACAGGTGTTCCGCTCGGGTAAAACAAACTGGCTAAGCTCCCATAATCAGTCCGGCCGAGTGCTTTTATCATGCATCTCGGAAACCCGGATAATACGAAGTGATGACTGACAGTACAGTACTACTGTACTGTCATCCTAGCTACTAGTGGAGTCACGGTTCCGATCAGAGACGGGTCAGGCTAGGGGCTATCAGAGCCCATAATAATAACCCTGAACCTAAAGTCCAGCAGCTAGTTAATTAATTCGCACTAACCGTTTGTAGCTAGTTAATCAATTTTATTAATCGAATTAACTACTTAGTGGCAGTAACGAGCTGACCCCCCTCACAATTTATTAATTACCGGTTAATCACCCATCTTGCCCATCGCGATCGGTCGGAAAATCGAAAAATCGAGATTTTTGATTTTCGTCACAGTCGAGTGACATCAACCTGATCGCGTGAGCCGAGATGAGTGGCATGCGCACGTAGTCGAATGTCGAGCGTTTTCACGATTGAAGCCAGTTGTTGTCGTCTCTATCTGGTATCTCTTGGAAACATACGCCTTTTATTTATACAGTAAGCACTTGTTGAGTTCATAATTTTTGCAGAACTGTCCGTTCGATGTAGGTATATCGCGCTAAATAAAGGCTTTAGATATTATGGGGCGTACAAAGAAAAAATTGTCGGCATCGACAGCTTCAAAAAGCGATCCTCGAGGTGAGGGTGGAAATGTTTCGATTAAGCTTACCCGAAAGATGTACTTCGCTTATCGTGCAAGAGCTCGCCTATTACTGAGATGTAATAGGTTTTCATTAATAATAGGAACATGGTCATTGCGAGAAGTTGGGAGATGGCGCCGGTGATTGTAGTCCCCACACGATCGAGCTCTCGGCTAATATATTCTATGAGACGGACGGATGTGACGTAGTGGCCAAGAAGATCAAGGGCATGGCCACGCATTTCCACCAGATTGGAGGTGCCAACATGACGGACTTTCACACCTGTAAACGTAAATACTCCATCCCCATGAAATGAAAGCCCCAGAGCACGGGCGACAGCTGCAGATGCACTTCTGCAAGTACTTTCTTAAGTTTTCTTAAGTTTTCTTAAGTTTTCTTAAGTTTTTCTTAAGTTTTCTTAAGTTTTCGATATAAACCCACACTGTGCATATTTAAATCGGGGCAGTTAGCTATTGGCCGACAGTATACTTAAGAATTATACTTAAGAAAACTTAAGAAAATGTAAGTACGTGGAAGCTTCTTGGTAGGAGGATATTGTCCACATGGCTCAAGGATAACTTAAGAAAACTTAAGAATCTTATCCAAATGTAAGCACGTGATTGGCTGGAATGTAGGAGATATGCACACGTGTAAGAAAGCGATATGCTGGATATTTAAAGAAAAATGACACCCAATGACACTTAAGAAAATGACCGATGACACACACCCCACCCTATGACACTTAAGAAAAATGACCGATGACACACACCCCACCCTATCGCACTTAAGACAAATGACCGATGACACCCACCCCACCCTATGACACTTAAGCAAAATGACCGATGACACACACCCCACCCTATGACACTTAAGCAAAATGACCGATGACACCACCCACCCTATGACACTTAAGCAAAATGACCGATGTCACACCCCACCCTATCACACTTAAGCAAAATGACCGATGACACCCACCCCACCCTATGACACTTAAGCAAAATGACCGATGTCACACACCCCACCCTATGACACTTAAGCAAAATGACCGATGTCACACCCCACCCTATGACACTTAAGACAAATGACCGATGACACCCACCCCACCCTATCACACTTAAGACAAATGACCGATGACACACACCCCACCCTATCACACTTAAGCAAAATGACCGATGACACACACCCCACCCTATGACACTTAAGAAAAATGACAGATGTCACATCCCCTACCATATGACCAAGTGTAAACATACATACATACGTCGTAATGCGATTGGCTCAAACTAACAATGAACAGCGTATCCAAACTAATGTGCATGCAGCCTGCCACACGCACGATCACCTAACAAGCAACGGATAAGATTAGCAAGCTAAGCAACCATACAGTCTTCGAAAGCTGCTACATGTCCTGCATCCATCTCCTGCAAACAAGTCAAGCAAGCAATTAGTAAGCGCACAATCATGTGACCCTCAAGCACCCCTCAAATGACTGCCCACGAAAAAGCTGTCATGGGCAGTGACTGTGGGCCGTGTTGGGGGGCATAAGGTGAGGCGTGTGACCCCCAAGCACCCCTCAGATCACTGCCCATGACATAGCTGTCACAGGCAGTGACTGTGGACCGTGTCGGGGGGCATAAGGTGAGGCGTGTGACCCCCAAGCACCCCTCAGATCACTGCCCATGACAAACCGGACTAAGCTGTTACGGGCGGTGATTGTGGGCCGTGTGGGGGGGCATGAGGTATACCCTACCCACTTACGCCCACGGTCTGCCGCACCAACCCAAAACAACCGCATACATCCTACAGGCCACACCCCCTCGTTCCGGTCGCGTGTCGGAGGAGCTGTCCTCACACCGCACCATACATATTCCGTGTGCCCAACCCACATGTGCCCACGCGTGGTGTGCCACACCAACCCGAAACAACCACATACATAGTGTTGGCCACACCCCCTTCTTCTGGTCGCGTGTCAGAGGAGTTGTCCTCACACCGCACCATACATATTCAGTGTGTCCTACCCACTTACGCCCACGGTCTGCCGCACCAACCCGAAACAACCGCATACACCCTACAGGGCACACCCCCTCGTTCCGGTCGCGTGTTAGAGGAGTTGTCCTCACACCGCACCATACATATTCAGTGTGCCCAACCCACATGTGCCCACGCGTGGTGTGCCACACCAACCCAAAACAACCACATACACAGTGTTGGCCACACCCCCTTCTTCTGGTCGCGTGTCTGAGGAGTTGTCCTCACACCGCACCATACATATTCAGTGTGTCCTACCCACTTACGCCCACGGTCTGCCGCACCAACCCCAAACAACCGCATACACCCTATAGGGCACACCCCCTCGTTCCGGTCGCGTGTTAGAGGAGTTGTCCTCACACCGCACCATACATATTCAATGTGCCCTACCCATTTACGCCCACGGTCTGCCGCACCAACCCAAAACAACCGCATAGATCCTACAGGGCACACCCCCTCGTTCCGGTCGCGTGTCAGAGGAGTTGTCCTCATACCGCACCATACATATTCAATGTGCCCTACCCATTTACGCCCACGGTCTGCCGCACCAACCCAAAACAACTGCATAGATCCTACAAGGCACACCCCCTTCGTTCCGGTCGCGTGTTAGAGGAGTTGTCCTCACACCGCACCATATATATATTCAGTGTGCCCTACCCACATGCGCCCACGGTCTGCCGCACCGACCCAAAACAACCACATACAGCCTACTGGCCACATCCCCTTCTTCTGGTCGCGTGTCAGAGGAGTTGTCCTCACACCGCACCAAACATATTCAAGGGGCCCAACCCATATGCGCCTACGCTCGGACCGCCACACCTTTGCATCGATCGTTTCTCCCGGTTAAACGGACATACACGCAATACATAAATGGATAGATGTATCCATAGATATGTTTTACTATCACCCCATACCAAACCAATACATATCTACAAGTGGAGCCACGGGTCCGGGGGCGCGCCGCGAGCCTTGGATCACAAGGACACGCGCACGCCACTCCTAACCCACCGGCTATAATCCACTTCCACCCCAAACGAAAAAGACATGCTAAACAATTAGCCACGGGTACAGGGGGGCGCGCCTCGAGCCTTGAATCAGGACACGCGCACGCCGCTCCCGACCCACCGGCACCTTGTCCCTGGTATGGCACCTCGGATTTTGACCGAGATCTCCAAGCTTCGGTGCTTCGCCCTCAATGGGCTCCGCGCTTGGGCTCTTGTTGAGCTAGTACCACGATTTAAATTGCTTGCAAGTTCAATCAAGGCCATGCGATATGTTATAATAAGAAGTTTTTACCAAGCACAAGGTTCAGGCTAATAGAGATGAAGAATAACTAGTATGATGACAATTAACTTCTTCGTTTGTGTGGCACCTCGGAGTCAACACCGAGATCTCCAAGCCAAAAGGCTTGACGCTCTTGTCGGTTGAACTAGTGCCACGATTCAACTTGCTTGAAGTTTTAGTCAAGGCCACGCAAAATGTTACAACAAAAAATCGTTCCCAAGCACAAGGTGAAAGCTAATAAATATGAAGAATGAATAGTATCGGGCACCTCGGAATCAAACCGAGATCTCCAAGCCAAAAGGCTCGGCGCTCTTGTTGAGCTAGTGCCTCAAAGTCTTTTCTCTCTCTCTCTCTTGATGCCATGCAAAAGAAATACAAAGAAGTACAAAGAAATACAAAGAACGAAGGCTTACCATAGCTATGTGACACCTCGGACTTTAACCGAGACCTCCAAACCAAGGTTTGGCGCTCTAATTGAGCTAGTGTCACCAATTCTGGCGTGGCTGCAGAATTTTTCCTCTACAACTTAGGGTCATGAGGGATTTTTGCATCTTTCGGGGAAAATGTCACAAACAGGTCAAGACATGATCAAATTAGAGTGGTTTTCCGCGAGGAAAACACCTGTCAGGTCAAAAATGTCGTCCGGAAAGCCGTTTCGCCGCCAGCGAAAGGTCTGTCCGTCAGTGAAAAGTGTGGAAATGAGAGTGAACGAAAGGTGAATGAGAAGCGTACCACAATTATGTGACACCTCGGACTTTAACCGAGACCTCCAAACCAAGGTTTGGCGCTCTAATTGAGCTAGTGTCACCAGTTCTGGCGTGGCTGCAGAATTTTTCCTCTACAACTTAGGGTCATGAGGGATTTTTGCATCTTTCGGGGAAAATGTCACAAACAGGTCAAGACATGATCAAAGTAGGGTGGTTTTCCGCGAGGAAAACACCTGTCAGGTCAAAAATGTCGTCCGGAAAGCCGTTTCGCCGCCAGCGAAAGGTCTGTCCGTCAGTGAAAAGTGTGGAAATGAGAGTGAACGAGAGGTGAATAAAAAGCGTACCACAATTATGTGACACCTCGGACTTTAACCGAGACCCCCAAACCAAGGTTTGGCGCTCTAATTGAGCTAGTGTCACCAGAACTGCTACGGCTGCAAAATTCTATCGACAAATCATAGGGTTGAAAAGCAAAGTCGCAGTTTTCGGAGAAATTATCCAAAGAAGATAAATGATGGACGAATTCGGTGTAATTTTCCGCGACAAACAAGCTCGTCAAGTCGGATATGTTGTCAGAAACCCCGTTTTAGTGCCAGCGAAAGGTCTGTGCAACAAAAGAAAACACTTTAACCCCTAAGCCGGTTTTATTTTTTTGGGTATGTTCGGGTCGTTGTGCATTTCGTTGCATATACGCAATATTTCTTGCGGAAACATGTCAAATAAAGTCATCATGTGAGAGGTGTCGATTGACCCGACAGTTTGATACGAACATCCACCATCTTGTTCATTATATCCACTTATATATGCACATATTGCCCTTTGGGTCAAACGCCCTTTGGGTCAAAAATGACCCAAACACCGGCTTAGGGGTTAATGGTAAAGAGAAGCTTGACTTTGACTTGCGGTGCGTGTGCTGCTCAACCAAAACTCCGAAGTGAAATTTTGAATCTTCACGGATGGATCCCAGTTTCTGATTGGCGCATCGTCGCACCCTCCATGTCGCCTCGAATATAATTTCTCTTCCTTGCCTAGAGCGCGAGCTCTCGTCGTCGGGAATGACATCTATCTGCTATCTGACTATCATATCTCGTGTATAATTACTTTGAGCCCCACGCCACCCAAATTATAATTTCTTCATTTGGCTTTTTCCTTCTTTGGCCTCTTACAAACCCAGCCTCTTCGAGTCATATCTCCTGGCATCGCATCGCGCCAGTCATTCTGGGACTCTCGCGTGAACCCTGGGGCATCCTGAAGCGGGCTTGGTGACATTCCTATGTCATCGGGTATATAATTCTACCGATTTATACCGACTTAAGCAAACTTAAGCAAACTTAAGCAAACTTAAGAAAACTTAAGCAAACTTAAGCAAACTTAAGCAAAAACCTTGTTCTAGTGATGGCACTTCGCCGTTCGCCCACGACCAGTGGTGTTTCTTTGCAGCGAACCAACCCGCCGTGCGTGCAGCTGTATGCCACCCAGTACACCACGCGGGCGGGAGATGCCTATACGCAGCACAAGATGTTGTTTGATGACTGGACCGTCTGCCACCAAGGTGCAGCCGTCATGCAATCGATGACCTTGCTCAGCAAGGAGTTGGAGGCCACCATTGAGCCTCAAGCAGGTGCGAAGCCGCCCCTCAGCTCAGCAGCCCCCCTTCAGCTCAGCCTCCCCTCCTCAACTCGGCCTCCCCTCAACACAGCCTCCCCTCAACTCAGCCTCCCCTTAGCTCAGCCCCCCCTAACTCAACCGTCCCTTAGCTCAGCCCCCTCTCAAAATAACCTAGACACCTTTAACCTAACAACCTAAGTTATTGACATCGTGTGCTTTAGCGATGCGCAGGCATGATTCTCTCACCTGTATATTCTCACCTAAAAACACCTCACAAGTACCTCGCGTTGCCAGTAATTATGACATCTTGCACAACTAATATGTATACCCAAATGGGCCGATTTTGACCTCGAATGACCTCGAACGCATTATCCGCATACTCGATTTTGGCAGTAACCGGTTAAACCACCAGTTAACCTGGTGCAAACAAAGTAATTAACCCTTTGTAGCTAGTTAATCAATTTTTCATTTACTTACTAGCTAACCCCAACCAGTTAATCAATTTGCACTAATCACTTCCAACCAGTTGGACCTCAGGTCAACCGGTTACGCCCCTTAATGCAGACATCGCTTGCTTATGGAGCATTTCGCGGAGGAAGGTGATGCAAAGTTCTGCAACGATATGTGCGATGCCTGCCGTGAATCAAGATCTGGGACCAAAACGAACATGGCAAGAGCACGCCGAGCCAACTTGGGAGTCCTTGGGAAGAGAACAGCTTCCTCACCTCTACGCGGAGATGCTCGTAGACGGCGGAAATCCGCCCCAACTTAAGATACACGATCGCCTCCGTGTGTCATTACTTTATGCTCCAATAGACTCGAGATTATGGTAAATTCGATTTTGATATGAGTAATATAGCCAACAAAGCAATCGTGTGACTTCCCACAGTGGTTGTAGCATATCATAACGATAATCGATAAATTGCCTTTGTATACATATTAGACTTGTCAAGTAATATCCGCCATAGGTTGCTGCGATCGAACGTATTTAATCGATAGGGCATTTATTCAACTTGTGACGATATCATACCGGGATGCACTTTTGGAAACCGCAATGAAAAAAAAACGTTGATATTCTCTTGACATCGTCCCCAAATAATTGAAATCTAGGTTGGACAAGTGAAAGTACGGACAAGAGACTTGCCGATGTGTACAAACAAGTGGTTGGAGTGTTCGAGTCGTGAAAACTATACAAAATTTCTATGGTTTTTGTGGAATTTGGATCAAGTATGCAAAAGTTATGTAGTTTTGAATGATTCCGGTCCCAGACTTTTGTTGTTCGCAGAAAAGCCTGGCAATTTCAGGACGTTAGCCTCCATACCAGGAGCTCGGGTCAATTTCTGGGCATGTGTTGAGCAGAACACCTGTATGTTTCTCCCGATGAACCCCCTGAAGTGGTGTGCACTTGGGAGGACATCGATTTGGAGGCCAGCCGAGTCATGCCAGAGCTTATGGACCCCATAACGTTACAAACCCTAAGTCTCATTTAGTCCATAAGCTCTGTGAACACGAGTAGATAAATAGTAATAAATAATAAATAAATAAAATAAATAAATAATTTTAATAATGAATAAATCGTTCGTTCGTTCGTACGTTCGTGCGTTCGTTCGTTTCGTTCGTTCGTTCGTTCGTTCGTTCGTTCGTTCGTTCGTTCGTTCGTTCGTAGGAGGATGTATACTATATAAGAGTAGATAAATAATATTAAATGATAGGGATAAGTCTACATCGGGGGCCGACATTCATTTAAATCCACATCAGGGAGGGCCAAACATCTCATTTAATCCACATCAGGGGGCGGATGCTTCATTTAATCCCACATCCAGGGGCCGACACTTCATTTAATCCCACATCGAGGGCAGACACTGCATTTTAATCCACATCGAGGTGGTATGTCATTTTAATCTACATCGGGGCTGACATCTCATTTTAATCTACATCGGGGGCCGACATCTCATTTTAATCCACATCGGGTGTAGACATCTCATTTAAATCCACATCGAGGGTATGCATTACCTTCAACGTAAGGATATAATGTAAACGAACCACAATTATGCAAATCCAACCGGTAGATATGTAAATCATTTCGCGATGAAAATATCTACCGGTTGGATTCGCGAAATAATGTTTTTTGGAGTGTCCAGCAATGAAAAACTATTTCATTTCGCCAAACGAGACAGTCTTTCATCGTTTGCGGCACCAAAAAAAATATTATTTCGCAAATCCAACCGGTAGATATGCTCATCGTAATACGGGTTACATATCTACCGGTTGGATTTGCGTAGTTATGTTTCGTTTACATTATATCGTTGCGTGTGTCTTCGGTTTACGCATGATATGCAATGTTAACCCCCGATGTGGATTAAATGAGATCTCTACACCCGATGTGAAACGTTTAGGCGTGTCAGCCCCCGATGTGGATTAAAATCAAATGTCGGCCCCCGATGTATATTAAAATGAGATGTCTGCCCGATGTGGATTAAAATCAAATGTCGGCCCCGATGTGGATTAAAATGAGTATGCGCTTGATGTGGATTAAATGAGATGTCGGCCCCGATGTGGATTAAAATGAAATGTCAGCCCCCGATGTAAACTTATCCCTAAATAATAATAAACAAAAAAATAAATACATAATAATAATAACAACAATAATGAATAAATCGTTCGTTCGTTCGTTCGTTCGTTCGTTCGTAGGAGGATGTATAATATATAAGAGTAGATAGATAATGATAATAAAATAATAATAATAATAATAATCAATAAATCGTTCGTTCGTTCGTTCGTTGCTCGTTCGTTCGTTCGTTCGTTCGTGCGTTCGTTCGTTCGTTCGTGCGTTCGTTCGTTCGTAGGAGAATGTATATGTAAATAATAATAAATAAATAATAATAATAATAATCGTATAACGTAGGAGGAACGTATATCGTAGGTAATAATTACAGAGATTGAGAAATGATAATATAATCACGTAATAGTTGCGAGATGCATGCATGCAGAGTTGCAGACATGCATGATATGTACTACATATGCATAATCGTATATGATCGCACACGTGCTAGGCGCTATAAAAATCGTAATATGCGTTCACACAATTCTTTTATACATGCGTATGTAGATCAGGAATGGTCTACTGAATTGAGTACATCCATCTCTGCTTCACTAACATCCAAATCTGAAAATCTAGCCGCTGATGGGTGGCATTCATGAAACGACCGATATCGTGAATGCTTGCAGACACGCTTTCGGATGCGCCAGCGCTTGCGGATGTGCCTGCACCTGAAGCGTCGTTTTGTGCGGATCTCAGTTCAAAACCATTTGCTTCAGATCTTCAAGGGAATGATTTGGGTATGTATCTGGTATTATGCGCCTGCGGATGCGCCTGCGGATGCGCCTGCGGATGCGCCTGCGGATGCGCCTGCGGATGCGCCTAAACTTGAAGCGTCGTTGCGCTGATATTTGCGATGATCGATGATGCATAAACGCATTGGCAATTCATGCAGACATTTATTCTGAGTATATGCATTGCGTGGACGCGCATGCATGCTACAATTATAAAAACACGCAAGTGGCACAACGTGCTTCCTTTTAATAGACATTTATATTTGCAGACGGCGTGCTCACATGTCGCGATGAGATCTAGCGGGCTCCTTTCTACATCGTCTGCATGTCAAACACGCATGGTGCAATTATGAAATATATCTG
Organism: Cymbomonas tetramitiformis; assembly: GCA_001247695.2. Taxonomy (NCBI): domain Eukaryota; kingdom Viridiplantae; phylum Chlorophyta; class Pyramimonadophyceae; order Pyramimonadales; family Pyramimonadaceae; genus Cymbomonas; species Cymbomonas tetramitiformis. Next base: position 46,654 of record LGRX02027310.1, on the reverse strand, counting down.
CCCACAACTCGCTTCCTGTATCGCAACTGTCGAGCCTGCGTGTCGGTTGGGATGCATCCAACGGGATATCTGCCAAGACGCCATGCGAATGGAGACGATACACATTTAAATTCAGCCATTGGCACTACCATGCGAGTATAAAATGTCAATCATGATAATCAAGCAAATATATTCAAGCAAATGCGCAGATGGCATCACGATATGCAAGTGTGGCATTTGCGATACAGGAAGCGAGTTGTGAGCGTGTGCTTGTGCGAATGGGGTATATGAATAGCAGTGATTACTTGTGCTTCGATAAAATTTAATCAATAATTAGAAATCCCTCAGATGGGATGCTTCGCTGACAAGTGGCATTAGCAATTTATATCAGATTCTACGCTACGGACACGTTCATGAATGTACATCGGAATATCCGATATAGACACACACACACACACACACGTACACACAAATGAAGCGTCGTAGAGCGTGTTTTGATACAGTCATCACTAGTAATTAAATCAGAATTTTGCGGAAAAGGTTTCACGGTCGCGACGCGAAAGATTTGATATGGTACCCGCATACACCGTAGATTTGATAAAATCGTATCATACAGCCGTAGACTTGACAAATCGTCAAACTCTTGAATAATCGTTATTCGGGAGGCATAGTCAGCCACGTCGGCTGATCATGAAAAACAACGCAACGCCCGATAATTATGTAGAATATAGTCACCTACATGCATGTACTTTTGTGCACCGTCGGTGCGTATTTATTATTTTTTATTTTCGTATACCTGAAAAACGTAATGATAATAATAATAATAAAATAATAAAAATGGTCGTATAACGTAGGAGAACGTATATCGTAGGTAAAAATTACAGAGATTGAGAAATGATACTATAATCACGTAAAAGTTGCGAGATGCATGCATGCAGACATGCATGATATGTACAACATATGCATAATCGTATATGATCGCACACGTGCCTGAATGGTCTACTGAATTGAGTGCATTCATCTCTGCTTCACTAAGATCCATATCTGAAAAATCTAGCTGCTGATGGGTGACATTTATGAAACGGCCGATATCGTGAATGCTTGCAGACACGCTTGCGGATGCGCCTGCGCCTGCGGATGTGCCTGCACCTGAAGCGTCGTTTAGTGCGAATCTCAGTCCAAAAGCTACTTGCTTCAGATCTTCAAGGGAATGATTTGGGTATGTATCTGGTATTATGCGCCTGCGGATGCGCCTGCACCTGAAGCGTCGTTGCGCTGATATTTGCGATGATCGATGATGCATAAACGCAGTGACAATTCATGCAGACATTTATTCTGAGTATATGCATTGTGTGGACGCGCATGCATGCTACAAGTATAAAAACACGCAAGTGGCACAACGTGCTTCCTTTTAATAGACATTTATATTTGCAGACGGCGTGCTCACATGTCGCGATGAGATCTAGCGGGCTCCTTTCTACATCGTCTGCATGTCAAACACGCATGGTGCAATTATAAAATATATCTGCCCACAACTCGCTTCCTGTATCGCAACTGTCGAGCTTGCGTGTCGGTTGGGATGCATCCAACGAGATATCTGCCAAGACGCCATGCGAATGGAGACGATACACATTTAAATTCAGCCATTGGCACTGCCATGCGAGTATAAAATGTCAATCATGATAATCAAGCAAATATATTCAAGCAAATGCGCAGATGGCATCACGATATGCAAGTGTGGCATTTGCGATACAGGAAGCGAGTTGTGAGCGTGTGCTTGTGCGAATGGGGTATATGAATAGCAGTGATTACTGATGAAAACACCGAAATGCTTCCAGTATAATTATATTGTCGATCAGACAACATAATTATATAGGGCAACAACCTCCCGGCGAGATCCAGACGGGACTCGAACCTGCGCGCTCAAGGTGCAAGTCCAACACATAGCGCCCTACGCAGTAGCGCTATGTCATCAGATCTGATGACATAGTGCTTCGATACAATTTAATCAATAATTACAAATCCCTCAGATGGGATGCTTCGCTGACAAGGGCATTACCAATTTATACACCGGTGTGGTAAGATCAGATTCTACGTTACGGACACGTTCATGAATGTACATCGGAATATCCGATATAGATACACACACACACACATGAAGCGTCGTAGAGCGTGTTTTGCGAGAAAGACAGATCCTACTGTCCGGCTAAGCTCGCTACAGATCAAACAGATAATCACATAACTAGTGTCCGGCCGAGGCTTTATGCTCTCGGAAACCCGGACAGTGAAACAAGACTGTACTACTGTACTGTACTACTGTACAGTACAGTGCTAGGATGTCACGGACACGATACGGAAGCAGGGTCAGGCTAGGGGCTAGTCAGAGCCCATAATAACTAAGCCTAAACCCGAAGTCCAGCACACCACCCGTGGGTGTGACTGCCTAGCAAAGCAGGTATCGTACAGGATAAATACAGCCACGAGATAATAAACAAACACCTACGTGTACTCGGTGGAAACCGATCACTGCTAGCTGGGTGCCGGGGTCTTGACCCGGTCATCCCACTACTGGGCTAAAGCTAATCAAGCTGCCAGGATAACTGATAAGAAACTCAGCCACTTTGAGGCTGGTCAGCAGGGCTGAGTTCAGCGGTTGGGACATAAGCACAGAAGAATCCCGAAGTGAATTGCAAACCGTCTGTCACAACCTGAGCACCACCAGACCCAAGCGGGCAAGGTGGATCCGTATAAGAAAGCAAAGCAACAGAAGACGGCAAAGATTCCAAAACCACCGAAGAACTTAAACAAGTAGAATCCCACGGCGGTTTGAGCATTGAAGACGCAGACACAAGGACTCCATCATCTGGCGGCCAATCACGGATGTCCAGAGAACCAAGCGGCGGATCCGAAGCAAAGAGATCTCCAGTAGACCGACGGACGGTGGCTCCGGGCTCAACCAGGCCCCTGTCACCACCGCCCACGGCAACCAGAGATGCCGTAGCGCTGGCCAGCAAGGAGCAACAAAGTACAGAAGTCATTAACACATCGGAGAAAGCTCGGCGGAGCCCGCGGACGGTACATCGGAGTCAGACTGCCACTGGCCGCTGGCAATGCTCCCCCGTCAGAGTCATGCTCAAGAGTGCCGAAGGAGCCAAAAGCCACTTGCTGCCCGCCGTCAGAGCCATTGTCAGAGCTTGGTCACCGTCAGAGACTTCAGAGCCAATGTCAGAAGCCTCAATCCTCATGCCAGCAAACAGCGGAGCCGTCGCAGAGCCGGAGATGCCAAGCTGGAGTGACGGGACAGAGTCAGGCAAGCCAAGAGGGTCAGGGATAACCACCGGCGGGTCATGAGCCGCAGGCACACCACCAGCCACGAGTGCAGAGGGATGCCGAACCGCAGGCGGTGGCGGAATCGAGCCCTGTGCACCCGAGTGGAACGTGGCCAGACCAAACTGAGCCATGCCGTCATCGTCAGCCGCCGCATCCTGAGCGGAAGCCGCCGCATCCTGAAAGTGCCGCAGAGATGTGGGCTCAGCCGTCACAAAAGAATGTGCCGACAGCTCACACACCTCTGGACGGCCCTCCATAGTGCAGAGCGACTCGAAGGCATGCTCATCCCCAGCGTCATAGAACCGCTGGAAACGAACAGCCAGGCAGTCAGTCTCATAGTGTCACGGGCATACAAATGCATATACGAAGTTTCAGAGTAATCGGATACGAATCGATATATATCACAACCGGTGATTATGCAATACGGCCCGTGTTACGAAAACATTTTTATTCTGTAACAAAGCTCCCAAAGGAATCGTGCTTCATCACTATATAGCACAGATTGTTCGACTAGTTTCTCTCGTCACAGGAATCCCTGTTTTTCCCCAACCTGCGCCGCCATAAATGTCATCTCTATTCTCATCTGTCACGGTATTGTACCAACACCGTTGATTCTGTCATAATCGTTCCTAATAATATTTCTATCGTTCACGATTCTGCCAGAGAGATAACATTTACTGATTTTGCATTCTTCATCCACGATCTCAGATTCCCTATCAATATTTCTCCCAATATGCCGGTAATCTGAATCGGATCCCCCTTCCGTGGGGGTAATTGGCAGTCTATCGTGCCCCCTGGCACAACTCTCCCGCCCTTAGGGGTGGCTTTCTCCTGATGTCACCCCAGCATCTTCATCACCTGTATTCCTGGGAAATAACCGCTGAAATAAGGTTCTCAGTAACTTAGCAGGTATAGAATATACTGCGCGAGAATTCTGCATCCCCTGCTGATCTGGATGAGGCCCTAGTTGAGCAGTAAGGGGGTGCACTCCAGTTGCCCATTTACATGGACACGGAGTCTGCGAGGTACATTCTCGCAGTGGTACGCTGGGCGGCGCATTAGTCCAGATACAAGTAGGTTTCTTATACTTCTCCCCGTACATACAATATGAGCAAAACAAGGGGGTAGGTAATTGATCCACTACAGGTCTGAATCGCAAAGCATTGGGATATCGCCCTTTTGGATTTTCCAGAAACCAATAGCGTGGTCTGAGATATTCGATGATGTCAAGGGTGCGTTCGACACAAGCATCTGCAGATATTAAATCTGGTGGTCCTCCAGTAGTTCGCGCTTGACTATATTGGGTACACGGTGGACTCGCCCATATTACATCAAAATATCCAGGAGGGTAATAGCTCCAATATTCCCAATCTTCAATTCTGGTAACATGCGTAGATCGCCAGAACTTATCAGAATCTAAAGATACTGTCTGTGCCTGAGGAAAGCATTCTGAGAAGGATCTTTGAACTGAGCCAGTGCCACTGAAGAGTACCAGTATTCTGATAGGTTTTACTGGAGCTGGCGATAACTCAGTCACATACGCCACTTCTCCAGAATCGGTAAAGTGTTGTTCTTCCCATGGAAGACACGCACTCGCAGAACTATTAGACATACCCCAGAACTGCGCTGATAATTGCTCACCAAACGCAATTGGGGAGTTTGGGAGTTTCGGGAGTTCGGGAGTTTTACAATGGGAGGCCCTAAAAAAATCGAAAATTTGACCGAATCTAGGGTTTAAGATTTTCCCGAGTGGAATGTAATTTTATTTAATTTTCCGGTTGATTTAGGGTTTAAGAAATATTCCTAATTTTCACGAAAGAAATCATCTTTTTCAGCCTGAATTAAGGAAGGTTTATGGGGTTTTTTGTGTTAAGAAAACATAAATTTTCCATTGAACTTGTATAATATTTCACGCATTTTTAAGCTTCAAATTTTTTTTCGAAACTCGGTAGCAAAATGAAACTTTTTACGTCTGATTTTTATGAAAAATGTTTTTGGGGGTTCATCGATGAACCCCTTTTATTTTTTCTAGTTTTATATGAATTTCGGGCCTTTTTGGGTGTTGGGGAGTTTTACAAGGGGAGGCCCTGAAAAAATCGAAAATTTGACCGAATCTAGGGTTTAAGATTTTCCCGAGTTGAATGTAATTTTATTTAATTTCCCGGTTGTTTTAGGGTTTAAGAAATATTCCTGATTTTAACTAAAAAAATCATCTTTGTCAGCCTGAATTAAGGAAAGTTTATGGGGTTTTTTGTGTTAAGAAAACAAAAATTTTCCATTGAATTTGTGCCATATTTCACGCATTCTCCGGCTTCAAATTTTTTTTCGAAACTCGGTAGCAAAATCACACTTTATACGTCTGATTTTTATGAAATATGTTTTTGGGTGTTCATCGATGAACCCCTTTTATTTTTTCTAGTTTTATATGCCCTTTTTGGGGTTTTTCTAAATTTTTTGAAATTTCTTCAAAAAACCCCGATTTCTTTGCAATTTCAGGAATATTTTATATTTATATATCACATGAAATATACAGCTTCAAATCAATATTCAAAACAAAGTTACCGGCGCGCATGTTTTGCCTCCAGAGTTTAACACGACTTCACCTTTTCTAGTGCCCTTCGCCCCATCGCCTACTCGTCTTCGTGCATTGACCAACTACGTTCTCCATTGGTTTTTCACGTGCTTTCGCGGACCACTACTAACCACAAGTCCGGGTGGCCGGCCCCCCAGTTAGGTTCAAAACATACTTCTTTCCCCGCCAAGATCCCTAACTAACTTTCACGAACTTTCGATGTTCTACTTCACGTTTGTCACTTTCATCTTCCGGTACGGCTCACTCAATCCAAGATCCCCCACATGGCGCTCATCCTTCTGTTTCTCCTTGTCGCTAAGCCAAGCCGCGTAAGCGGCATCCTCCTCCTCAAAGGCCTGCAACTCTTGACGTAGCTTCCCCATCTCCTCCCTCTTCTTAGTTAGATCCTTTCTCTGCTTCTTTGATTTTGGGACATGTTCCCCCGCGTCCTCCGCCGCAAACCAATCCGCCACTTCCTGTCTCTTCCGCTTCCGATCTTCACGTGTTTCACGAACCTCATCCGACTCCTTTTCAAAGTCAAACTTTCCATCCTCCTCCTCATCGCCCTCCTCATCGCCCTCCTCTTCCTCTTCGTTATCCTCCTCCTCGTTCTCCTGACCATCTTCCTCACCAACCGGTTCCTCACCTTCTACCTCCTCATCCCCATCGCCTACCTCGTCATCATCCCCAACCGACGCACCTTCCTGCGTCTCTTCCTTTTCCTCTTCAACATCCCCACCCGTCTCACCAGCTGCAACTTCCGCAAGGGTCTCGACGCCACTCTCCTGAGCCTCCACAGCAGTCTCCTCCCACTCAACCATCTCGTTGTGCTTCTTCAGCATGTCCTGCACGACTTTCGGCTCGACATCCCGGTTCAGGCGAGGCAAGTTACTGGTCTTGGAGCAAGTCTCGTTGGCGTCGAAGAAAGTACCATCGTACCTGTAAACAAAAGTTTAACACCCATCACCTTTCCGCATAAAAAAATAGTTCACGGCTTTAACCAAACCGTGGTAGATGGACTTACTTTCCGGCGCTCAGGTCCTCCAAGAACTTGGACGCCTCTTCAGTGTTTTTCGCCTTCCCCTTAGAGCTTTGAAGCTCTAGCTGTGAGCGGACTTCTTGACGAAGCAGCACAAACGAACACAAGTCCGTGAAGGCGCGTGTGGTTCCGACGAAGCCCAAAGTCGCGCATTGCTTCTTCTTCTTCAAGTGGAGCTCGCCATTCTCGTCCTTCACGGCGAACTTGACGTTCTCGTTCACTTTCAGGAAAACCTGAGACATGTGTTTGTCTTCAGGCGTGATGGTTGCATGTAACACAATAAAATAAAGACCGGCTTCCACCGTACCTGATATCTTTGTGTCGGATTAAGACGTTGGAATTCCTTGTTGTCGAACAAGGAGTTGAAGCCGTAGGGGGAATCCTTCCCCAAAGCTTCGCAGTTCTCGCGAAGCAAGGCCTCCAGCCGCTCGTCGGGCCCGATCACCTTTTCGTGGATGTGGGCCATCCTCTTGAAGAACATCAACGAGTATAACGAAGGGTCGATGTGAGAGAACAAAACAACCAACTTCTGTGGTTTGGCCACGGTCTTGTCAATGGAGGACATCAGCCATTTGAAGGAGGTGTAGTCGTCGAAAAAAGTTTTTTTCTTGGACCCCTTCTCGTTCTGGACGATGCGCGAGAGGGCGAGGCATGTAACCTCCTCCTTGGTGATGTCCTCCGACACCACGATGACGTTGCATTCCAGAAACCTTTTGTCCCGGGCCTCTAGTTTTTTTCCGCCTACCACGGCGCCATCTTGGAAGGCACGAGTGAAAAACTCGTGCCTACCATGTCCGTCAATGGCAATGTACCGCTTACTGAAAACAAAAACAAACACAGCACGCCATTTAAAACGACAAAGAACATGGGTTAAAGGGTTAGAGAAACTATTTATAAAAATATATATAAAGTGTTTACTTCAGCTAAAGCTACCACTGGCTGTCTAGCATCCACAAAGGACATTGCGTCCTACGTATTTTTGCGTTTCGCTCAGCGTCTTTTTTATTCTTGAGTCTCCTCTTAGCTACTGCCTCGTTTGGAACATTATACCAGCTAATGGGAACATGGTTCTTCCTGCAAGAATCTTCCTCATCTTCTGAGGATGTAACATCTTCAAGCAACACTAGCTCTAACACCGCATGTTCTTCTTCCGAGCAAGAGTCCTGAAGGGAGTCAGTAGACCTGCAGGTGAACAGCAAATAAACAAGAAGAAAGTCACCATGCAAAACCAAGAAGAGTTCAAGCACTAACCTTTTTTTGCTGAATAAGAAAAGCGTTCATCGATGAACGCAAAAGCGTTCATCGATGAACGCTTTTTAAAAAACACTGCTAAAGAAACAAGTGTTTTGACCGGTTTAAAGAAAAGTGTTCATCGATGAACGCTTTCTTTATTTTGTTTCTGAAGCTTGAGTATTTTAAACTGTTTTTAAGAAAGCGTTCATCGATGAACGCTTTTCTTAGTTTTCCTTGTATTTTTCCTGAGAAAAAAGCTGAATCACACAGAAATATCGCAGCTTTTGCAACTCCAAACCGCAAAGTTTTAGGAAAAATACAAGGAAAACTAAGAAAAGCGCTCATCGATGAACGCTTTCTTAAAAACAGTTTAAAATACTCAAGCTTCAGAAACAAAATAAAGAAAGCGTTCATCGATGAACACTTTTCTTTAAACCTGTTAAAACACTTGTTTCTTTAGCAGTGTTTTTTAAAAAGCGTTCATCGATGAACGCTTTTTCACACTTGTCTCTTCTACCTTTTGTCAGCGCAGTTCTTCAAGAAGGTTTAGTGAAACTTACCCGTGGGCCTTAGGATCTCCTTTTTTGGCGCGGCGCCAGATCATGGTTTGGGAAAGGTCGATGCCGTTTTTCTCAACGGACTTCTCCACGTTGACACCGTTGTGATTGTGTCCTCTTGGGTTGTCAGCGAAAGAGCAGTCCGCGAGCTTCAGCACTTTCTGCTCAACGAAACGCTGTTCCATCACGTCCGCGTAAACCAACCTTTCCGTGTTGCCATCCCCGGACTTCTTGGTGGTTCCTTTTTTTGCAGGCATCTTTGCTTGTTTCTTTTGACTTTAAATCTTTGCGCTTTTTATTTGGCGGCTAGAGTTCTTTACTAGCTCTCAACTGTCTTCAGGTTTTCTTCGACTTCTCTTTCCGAAACACGTCGACTCCTTTGGTCAGTGTCGTTCTCGACTCGATATTTTTTCGCCTCGATATTTTTTTTTAAATTTTCAAAGCGTTTCCTCGAGTCGAATATTTTGAAGGTTTCGCCTCGACTCGACACTCGACTCGATTTTTTCCTTCGCCTCTCTTTCCGAAACAGCTAGACTCGTTTGGTCGGTGTCGTTCTCGACTCGACTCGAAAATTTCCCAGCCGTCGCCTCGACTCGATTTTATTTCGGCGTCGCCTTTTATTTTGGCGACTAGAGTTTTTTAAGGCCTCTCCTCGACACTTTCACTTCGGGAGTGCATTTATTTTACCGACTTCCTAGGGCTAATGCAATGTCCACTCAATTTGTTACTTTTCGCTGCCTTGAAACCGGGGATGTCGTTCGTGAAATTCCTATTGTTTGGCATCTTGGAGACCCTTTTGTGACTAGCGACACACTTTGCAATGTTTTTAGTCTTGACAAGAAAGAAGATCTTTCCGTCACCTCCGAGTACGATGACTCCGTTGCTTGCTCTTTGGACCTGTTTCCCGTTCACGCGGGCTTCTTGCACAATGTGTACGGTACTCCTACCGACGACAACATGCCAATCTTGGTAAGCGACAGCGAAAGCGATGACAGCGATGATGAAGAAGACATTATTTACACCGGCGAGTGCAAGACTCCCCGGTTCTCACCAAACACGAAGCCCAAGCCCACGGAGTCCGTCGCTTCGACAAACCTTTCCAAGTCCGACTCGACTTCCAGTCACGCCTCTTCTTTTAAGTGGCCCGCAGATTGCAAACGTGTGAACAAGGTCCCCTTCGACGTCGATGGCAATGTAACTTTTGGTCACCACATGTCCTCACCTCTTCCTAAACCAACCGGGAAGGGCGGTCTACCGCTGAACAAACTTGACTTCCATGTCACGAACCGTTCTTGGTCCCACGCCTGCGCCACAACTTGGGCGGAGGTAACCCGACAAGATGCTGTCAAGGACTGCAACTCTCAAGTTCGACTTCAAAACTGCCTTGGAGAAAAACTTTGCAGGAATACGGAGTGCTCTTTCTTTAAAACCCATGACAAAGAGTTCGTTCAGACAAGTTCTCAACAACGTGGCAAACGCTCCGCTTCCGCTTTCCTCGGCGTTGAGGTATTTTAATCCCAAGGTTTTCCCGTACACTTTCCCCACTTTTCCAGTAGGACCTTACGCATTTCTTTTCTTCTTTCAGATTGAAGGCCCTCCATGCAAAAAGTGTCAACAACCCATGGAAGTTATTACCTGTGGTGCCCGGGCTACTTTGGTCCGCATCGACCTTCCCGCAGCCGAAGGCCACCTACTGCTCTTTAGACACGAAGGCACCCATGCCTGCCAACCCATGGATAAAAAGGGGAAGGCCGTTGTTTCCAAAGAAACCCAAGACGCCATCAAAGAAGCCCTTCCCGTTTTCGGTGGTCGCTTCACTTCCGAGAAGCTGAAGAACTCCGCCACAACGGTTGCCTTCGAGAAGATGCTTTCCTCTCCGGACGGCTCTCCCATCGACGTGTACAAGGTATCGCCCTATTTTTGTGTTACCTTTCCGTTATACGTCGGGGACATGTTATTCTTAATGCATGGTTCCATTTTAGGTGGCCCGCGAAATGCAAGACGCTCGCGCCGTCCGCGACGTGATGAAAGAACACCGTGCGACTCAACGTGCCCCCGAGCGTGCTGCTGATGACGAGGTCAAGGAAATGAAACGGATCCTAGACTCAAAGGGATACCGTACTCTTCTTTTCGACACCGCACCTCTGAACTGGTTCATGTGCCCCCTGGACTTGCCGTGGTCCCCCGCGAAGATCATGCTGTTGATGGACCGCATTCTCGGCAAGCCTCCGTTCATCGGTTGCTACGCATGTTCTGATGGTGGCCACAGCTGCATTAACGGTCGCGTTGTCGAGAAGGTTGCAACGGTCGTGCCCGGAATTGGGTTGATAAAACTAGCAACCTTCGTGCTGCCGGCGGGTGAACGCGGTGTGGATGAGGAGAAGATGTGGCAAGGCATCGACTACGCTTGCCGGACGGTGGCCATGGAGGACGCCGACTTCGCGAAATATCGAGACAAGGAGGTTTGGGTAAAGACCAACCCAAAAGGTGAGATTTGCTTTCGTCCCGTCGGTTTCGTCCGTGACGCGGGTGGCGGAGGCTGGATCGGCATCCGCTTGAACTACAACAAGTTCATGCGCCGGGAGGACCGAAAGAAGTACATGACGCGGGACGAGGCGGGCAACTCGTTGGAGAAAGGCTGTGACTTGCACCTCGTTGCGAACATGGGGATACACGCTCGGTGTTTGGACAAGAGTTTCGAGGAGACCCAGTTCCGGACACTGTTCACACGGTGGTACGAAGCACAAGCCCCCAGACGTGTGATGGACGCACGTGCGCGCCTCTTCGACTTCATCATGGAGCAAGAGAGCAAGAGCGTGCAATCCTCTTTGTCTTCGCTCGTTTTATTTTACGAAGGTGAAGGCGAACGCACCCTGCAGCTTTTCACACAAAGCAAAGGGGCTAACCCGGCGGAGCAACTCTTCTCCAAGGACGGCAAACTGATCGGCGTGAATCTGCCGGCCTCCGAGTTCTTGCACCTGGAGAACGTGACGTACATCACTCAGTCCGCCTGGTTGGAGCACGTAGGAGAAGGTGGCCACAGCCAGCGGGACTCCCGCACGAACACCCTCTACGATGAGCGGCGAAGGGTGTACACCGCCATGCAACGCGCACGCCACACCGCGTACGACGTCCTTGAGGAGGTGCGTGAAATATATGTCACTCCTGGTCCAGTGACGACGGAGACACGCAGTCACCGACCAAACCAAGTCCGATCGATGGGGAAGAGGACTAAGACTAGGGTGACGATCGACGAGCCTGGAACGCCGACTCCGGCCATCAAGTTGGTGCGGGCATGCCTCGAGAACCCTTTGGAGTTCCAATGGCAGTTCGACCCAAACACCGAGGACCCGGCCGCCCGTTATGTTTGGCAGTCTTCCCAAGAGGTGGACGAGGCTCTCGTGGTGCAATATTTGGAGACCGCGGTGCACTTTCATTCCGAACATCGCTACGTGGACACTCGCCGCGTGTCCGTCGGGTCTTTGGACGAGGTGCGGTACCAGACAAGCACCACGAAAGGCCACGCGCAAATGTTGGCTCGCATGTTCTTGCAGCCTGACAAGCGCTTGAAAGTGATACAGGTTGGCCAACCCACCGTCCGTTTAACCGCACGTGGAAGACACGACGGCTTCCTGGACCGCAGTTACACCTTGTCCTCTGGTCGAGGTGAACCCTCGCGGGTGATATTTGGTCATCTGGCCCGGGCGGCGCAACAACGCATCAGCTGCTCATGCTACTCATGGCGCCAAACGATGACTCGCGTGGGAAGGTCGACTTCGGTGAAGCTTTGCTTGTGCCTGCCCACCCTCCTATTCCGCGCGGGGTTCAAACCTGGACATGCATTTTACGTGCAATCGGGGTTTACCACGGAGGAGATCGACGACATCTTAACGGCGCTGGGATCCCGCCTCACCACCGGCGATCGTGTCGGGAGTGAGGAACTGGCCTACGGGCAATGGATGGTGGTGCCCGGTACCGGTAGGAAAGCAAGATGCGCGGCCTCCGAGTCCCGCAAGGGTTGCGTGACAGCGAAGACCCACAAGCAATCCCAGCCCATCCTTTCAAAGGATGGCCCAAGGGTGGTGGTCATGGGTCGGCGCAAGGTGAATGGTCAGTGGGTAAACCACAAGTTTCAATTCTGTCTTCTCCACCAGTGTTGCGCTACGGTATTGCCCAACTACTGTGATGTACCGCCTTCACCTACGGACCTGGTTGTGGCACATGGGTTGTCACTAACTAGGGAACAACGGCTTGGAGCTGGGGCCTTGACCTTTCAAGAGCAGTAACTCAGGTACGAAAGCGACATTGTTGTTTGCACGGTTTGTTGGGCTTTGGACTAACGTAATTGTTTTTCCACAGGTACCACACATTGGGAAATATGCGACTGAGTGTCCAGGGATAATGTGAAAGTTAGTTAGGGATCTTGGCGAGAAGTATGTTTTGAACCGAACTGGGGGGCCGGCCACCGGGACTTGTGGTTAGTAGTGGTCCGCGAAAGCACGTGAAAAACCAATGGAGAACGTAGTTGGTCAATGCACGAAGACGAGTAGGCGATGGGGCGAAGGGCACAAGAAAGGGTGAAGTCGTGTTAAACTCTGGAGGCAAAACATGCGCGCCGGTAACTTTGCTTTGAATATTGATTTGAAGCTTTATAAAACGGGGCAACCCCCATAAAATAGGAACAAAGCCAACCAAAGATATTCCTGAAATTGTAGAAAAATTCTGGGTTTTTTCCAAAATTTTCAAATTTTAAAAAAACGCCGAAAAGGCCTGAAAATCATAGAAAACTGGAAAAAATTATATTGGTTCATCGATGAACCCCCCAAAAAATAATTCATGAAAGCAGACGTAAAAAGTATCATTTTGCTACCGATTTTCAAAAAAAATAAATTAGCTTAAAAATGCGTGAAATATTGTACAAGTTCAATTAAAAATTTATGTTTTCTTAACACAAAAAACCCCATAAATCTTCCTTAATTCAGGGTGAAAAAGATAATTTTTTTAGTGAAAATCAGGAATATTTCTTAAACCCTAAAACAACCGGGAAATTAAATAAAATTACATTCAACTTGGGAAAATCTTAAACCCTAGATTCGGTCAAATTTTCTATTTTTTCAGGGCCTCCCCTTGTAAAACTCCCCAAAACCCAAAAAGGCCTGAAATTCATATAAAACTAGAAGAAAAAAAAAGGGGTTCATCGATGAACCCCCAAAAACATATTTCATAAAAATCAGACGTATCAAGTATCATTTTGCTACCGAGTTTCGAAAAAATTTTGAAGCTTAAAAAGGCGTAAAATATTGTAGAACTTCAATTGAAAATTTATGTTTTCTTAACACAAAAACCCCATAAACCTTCCTTATTTCAGGCTGAAAAAGATGATTTTTTTAGTGAAAATCAGGAATATTTCTTAAACCCTAAAACAACCGGAAAATTAAATAAAATTACATTCCACTCGGGAAAATCTTAAACCCTAGATTCGGTCAAATTTTCAGTTTTTTCAGGGCCTCCCATTGTAAAACTCCCCAACTCCCAAAACTCCCAAACTCCCCAAATGTGTAGAATGATAATTGCTGCACTAATGCCCCACTGTCCGCTGTCATTATTGACGCAGCATTCTGGTGCCGTCGATGTTCCCTTCTCCGCGCAGCTGAATCCCTGACCTGCTGTTCCATTGCTAGGCGTCTCTCTTCAAAATCCCGCAACTGTTGTAATGGGGCACCGCGCTCTAACTTATCACGCGTTCTCCACTGGTCATGGGCTTTAGAGAACCCGGTCCATCGCACCTTCCATTCCTCTATTTATTTGCCCCTGCTCACGCGTACGCGTCGGCTCAAGATTTTCTCTACATGAGCCTCCTTCTGTCCGTCCACCATCACTGCTTCAGGTGTCACTGTCTGCTGTCGCAGAGCGAAAGTGTCCTCTCCACCTGTGTAGGGTTTCAATCTGTGCTGCGCGAACACGTCATGCACTCTCCAATGTGGGGGCAACTTCAGTCTATACGCCACTGGTGCCCCTCTGTCTGCCTCAGGCATCTCCGCCTGCAGATCGCTGTAAAAGCGTTCCGTAACTGCAACTGGACCATGCCACCGCTTGCTCAGCTTGCGGCACAAGGCTCTGTCCATCAACTTCTCTGTAAGATGTTTAGCCTCAATCCAGACCAAGTCACCTACCGCATACTCCCGCTGCGTGTGTCGCTGATCAAAAGCGTCTCGTTGCCTGCGTTGTGCTAGCTCAAGTTTGCTGCGTGCGTCCCGCAACTGCGACGAAAATCTCGACGCCCATTCATGTGCAGTCCCCACCCCTCCTTTTCGTTGCCCGCTGTGCAATTGAGCGGCCTCCAAGAAGATGTCAAGCTGCGACATGGGCGACACACCACAACATAATTCAAATGGAGTGAAGCCTGTAACATCATTACGCGAATCGTTGATTGCGAACTCTACGTTCGTAGCGTATAAGTCCCAGGACTCTGGATTGTCCTCCACAAACGATCTCAACATATCCTCCACCACCCTGTTAGTGTGCTCCGCTTGACCATCAGAGCGAGGGTTGTAGGGCGTAGTCATCGCCACTTTCACACCCATCAATCTCATCAACTCCTTCCAGAAGGTATCCTGGAAGCGTGGATCACGGTCACTGACTATTTTCATCGGAGCTCCATGTTGTCTCCACACCGTGTCAAAGTAGATACGTGCCACTGTAGCAGCAGAGCTGTCCCCAAAATGCATAGGAACCACATGTACCATTTTAGACAGTTTGCATGTAAATGCTACAAATGCGTCATTGCCCTGCTCAGTCAAGGGTAGGCCTGTGACGAAATCCACTCCCACATCCTGCCATACCCGAGTTGGAATAGAATGCGGGTTCAGCAATAATCCATCTGGGAAAGATGATCTGGGCTTCACCGCCTGACAAACTGAACAGGAGGCAACCCATTCTCCCACATCTTGGTGTGCATTCCTCCACCAAAACCTTCGCAGAACACGCTCCAGCGTTTTATCTCGGCCAGTATGGCCAGCTGTCGATGACTCATGCGCTTCGCGCATGATAATCTCTCTCAGCGGAGAGTCCTCTCCCAGCACCAACTGAAGTCTTCCCGATGCAGTTCTCCACAGTACTTCACCCACCAGACAGAACTCTTTGGTGCGGCTGTGAGGAGCACACTTTACCTTAGTGCGTAGCTCATTGAGAGGTCCGTCTCTAGTATATTCGGACTTCAAGGCTTCCAAGAAAGCAGCATCAGACGCTTCTTCCCGAGAGTCACGCAATTTGGCTGCTTTGCCTGCGTGTATTATGGGTACTCGTCCTCTTGGTTGACGTACTCTTTGTACTCGCTGCTTCGATGGAGGCGCATACACTACCAGCATAGGCTGCTGTAAATCTACTAATTTCCCATTGGAACCCTCCATCAATTGTACTGGTTCACCTTGCGCATCATGCGTGGGAATCACCTCCTCAATACGCATTCCTGCTCGCCTGAACAGGGATCTCCACTGCGGCATTCTGGACTGAATATCAGGCAGTAGAAACACAGCGGAAGTGTTCTCGGGGTCACATCGCCACTCCTGCACGTATTTACGCAGCAAGGCCTCCACTGTCAAGTGTTTGTCTGAGAACGAGGGTTCGCACCACACATGCATCCCTCTCCACTTTTCCTGTAAGCAGTTGTGCCAGAACCGCTTTACACGCCGATTGTTGCCATGCTCATCGCAGCAGGCGTCGACGTCGAAGTTGCCATATTTAGCCTGGATACGGTCAAACACGTCCTGCCGCACACGCATACCGTGCCAGCCAACTGCCTGGAACCGTACAGACTTCTTTGGCTGCCTCTGTGATGGCAGTGGAGCTTCTGCAGACTGTTCCTGCACTTCTGAGCACTGGTCTTCCTTCACATCCCCTTTCAGGGCAGAAGGCACATAACGCCTGTTCTGCGGGTCACCCTGCTCGGTCACTTTGGTGTTCACATCGCCTCGTTCTGACAGTTTCTACATCCTCCTTCACTCGCAACACTTGGGAGCGGGGACTCCTCCTCAATGTGCGTTCCAGTCCACCCGACTTCTGCTGAGTCGTCTGAGTGTCCTCGGTGCGACTGCTCACCTCCGCGACTTTATCTGATACCCCCTTCACTTTAGAAGTGATGCGCTTGTCCAGCGTCTTGGATCTCAGATACTTCCCCCGACTTTTAAAGGCCAGGGTATCCTCCATAGCTTTCTCCGCTATCTGTAAAGTGTCCACCGCGTGAAGATAAGCCTGCTGCTCTGCATGCCATGCAGGATAGCTCTTCGAGGGCCCCTCTTCGAAGATGTGGGAGGTGTCCATCGCAGCGAGCGAAGTCTTGGGTAAATCGAATTTGTCGTCCAATACCCCCGCCTCCTTCAACCCCTCTCGTGGCGACTTGACCACATAGTCAGGTCGGCGAGACAAGGCGTCAGGTACCAGCAACAGAGCCCCCTTCACATATTCCATACGGGGAACACCCACCTCCACCAAGTCCATGTACCATCTCGCCTGTCGCCTAGATAGCTCACGCCCCGGCTCCATTAACCACTCTAATGGGCGGTGATCACCTTGAAGCTTGAACTCCGTGAAAATCAAATAATGTCTCCACGTCACTGTACAGCAATGATGTAGAGCACCCAGTTCTCGCTCTCCAGTATGGTAATTCTGCTCTGCCGCTGAAAATTGTCGGCTCTCATATGCAATCACCTTCAGGCCATTCCCACAGTCTTGCATAAGGACCCCGCCTAGCGCCACTCCGCTAGCGTCCGTCTGCACCAGAAAAGGAGCAGATCCATCAGCTGCCGCCTTCATATTTGGCAATGCCAGAATGGGCGCCTTAACCAGAGCAGCTTTCAACTCCTCAAAGGCCCACTGCTGCTCCGGTCCCCATGTCCAGGGTACATCCGTCTTGGTCAGCTTGGTCAAGGGCTGCGCTATCTCAGAGAAGCAGTGGATGAAACGCCTATAATATCCCGCCAGTCCCAAGAACTGCCGCACGTGGGTAACATTCTCCAGCGCAGGCCAATCGCGCACTGCCGCCACCTTATCATGTTGAGGTTGGCACCCTTCCTTCGACAGAGTGTGACCAAGGAACTTGATAGAAGACTTCAACATTTGTGCCTTAGACTTCTTCAAGTATACACCCTTCTCGCGGCATGTTAACAGAAATGTGCGTACCGCAGAGTAGTGCTCCTCCACGGTCCCACTGGTGTAAACACACACATCGTCAATGAAAATTCTGACGAAGGGTAAATGTCCCAACGCTCGCTGCATTCGCCGTTGATATTGTGACGGGGAGTTCTGCAAGCCTTGAGGCATTACCAACCACTCGTAGGCTCCCATCTGAGTAGTAAACGCTGTCTTCTCCACGTCCTCAGGTGCCATAGGTACTTGCCAGAACCCGTCTACAGCGTCGAAGGTGGAGAAATGGGTAGCTCCCTGCATCTCGTCAAACATCATTTGAATATCAGGTAGAGGATACCGGTCTCGAATTGTTTGTGAATTCAGTTGCCTGAAATCACACACCAGCCTAAGGATATGGGGCTGTCCTGGCTTGGGTACCATTAAACAAGGAGCCGCATACGGACTCGAAGAGGGTCGTATATATCCTTTCTCCACCAGTTGTTCAATGCGTTCTCGTAGTTGACGCAACTCCTCCACAGACATCTTGTAAGGTCTTCTACAGGGAGGTCCTCCTTCTCTGTCCGGCTTGAGGTTAATCTTCGCCTGATCTTCGTCAGCGTGCCGAAGGTTTTCCAATCCAGAAGGTAAAGAGTCCCGCAGCTCCTGCTCAAACTCGTCGAAGAGGTCCTTGAACTTCTTCTTCCACGCTGCAGTGGCATCCGCATCTTGCGAGTCCTGCTGCGACACAGGGTTCTTCGGTTCATCGTTGGCGCCAGTAGGAATCTTCGAGATGTCCTCCTTCTCAACGGCCAAATCCTCAGCTTCCACCTTGAAAGCCGACTCTCCGGTTGTGGTCCTCGCAGCCATCATCAACCATGCGGGCATTGAAGAAGCGTCTCCCGCGAGTCTCCGCGTTTCCGCGGCCACTAGATGTTTCTTCAACTGCACCGAAGTGAGGAACACCTCGTCAATCAGCCCGGCACAATCCACATCTCCTCGTCGCTTCCCTTTCCTTCCTCCAGGGGCAGCACTGATTCCAGGATTACACCCGGAAATGGTAACCCTCTCTGCACCGCCTCCTTTCCTTTTGTTAGAAAAGGACACTGCACCATTGCCATCATAGTCCAGCGTAATGGGAGATAAGCTGCGTAGCCATTTCCCTCCCAACACCATGTCCACGGCGATGCCCAAGGGTAGCACCCGCATAGCCATAGATTGCTCAGTATAGGTCCCTGTCGTGGTCCTGGCAGTGAACTTAGAATAAGCCACATGACCAGTCGTCTTGACTGAGCCATCCGCCAGAGTCACACGCATAGCGGGTCCACTTCGCGTAGTCAACTTGCAGCGTCTGGCGCAGTCTTCAGATACGAATATATCTGAAGCTCCAGAATCCACCAGCACCTTGACACGATGTCCCTTCAAGTACGCGAAGAATACCAGATGTAGGGGTCCATCTGGATCTTGTGCAGAAGCCAAGTATTCAGTGGGTCCCCATCGTACACTACCATCGCTGCACACCCGCTCACATTTAAGTGGGTCATCGTCATCTTCCTCATTATCATCCAATGGGTGACTCCCTCCAAGGTCATCATCATCCAGAGGGTGACTATCCAACACGGACAGTTGCGCGTCCATGGTGGTTGAAGGTGATACATGAGTAGTAGTTGCAGCATCGTTGTGGTCCGCAACTGGTTTCGAGTCTTGATCTCCCGCTGCCATGGTCACCACTCCAGTGGGTGCATGCCTCGCTTGCGCCAGCGCACGAAGCACCTGCACAATCAAGCACAACAGCGAAACACATTTAGTCAATATACAACACACATATTCAGTTTAAAGCCACATTAAAGTAAATAAACAAATAGCGACAATTAGAAATTCACCTGCGCCCTGAGCAAAAGGCAAGGCGCACTTCGCATTGCCCTTGCCCCTGCGCCTTTTTGGTGGTGGGGGAGGAGGGGTCACATAATCTTCGTCCTCATTATCGCTCGCGATATTGAGGACCTGGCGATTGGTGAACCAGGTCGAAGGTAGGCCCCATTCTTTGATAAAAGAATGGGGCAGGTCCTTGGTGACCTCCAAAATGGCCTCCAGGGTTTGGACAGCGCCCGAGATGTCCGCAAGGTTTCTAGACAGCTCATATTGCGAGGCCAAGCTCAAATTGTAGAAGATGTCTGAGGACAAGTAGATGTCATACAACTTGCCCACAACCACGTGTTCCAGTAAAGGAGATGTATCTTGTAGGGTTGCCCCTGCCATGAGCTTCCACTCAGTGCACAGGAGCAGGTTGCCAGGGGCATCCCTAAAAGTGACTGTAACAACTGGCTGCTTATCTTTGGTCCGGGATAAGCTTTTTGTTGCACTTTTGCATACAGCAAAAACACGAAACTTATCATGGGAGAGATCCTCATTGTTTTCGAACCTGCTTTTCAGGGTGCCAAACCATGTTTTGTTGAATTGAGACATGTTGAAGTTGAAGTTGAAGTTGTTGTTAACGTATATTTTTGAATTCAGAAATGGTAAGAATAAGAGTCGTTGTCGAATTTATAGGTTGTCACAAACGAGGGGCACTGTCACGCATTTAAATGTACTATGATATAGCATATCATTTGTGTATCCATAATGATCGCCAAATGTCGTCATCAAAGCATGCCAAATGTGTTACATTTGTAGCGTATCAACAATTATTTGCTGTTTGTAGCGATTTGATGGTTGAAATTACTTTGAGCAGACTCTGATTTCATCAGTTATTTATGTATCAATCGATGTGATTGGTCAAACAAATCTGTTTCATCTTTCAAACCAAAGATGAAACGAATCTGTTTAATCTTTCAAATCTCAAGCTGATTTCATAGTCATATTCTTATTGCTAATTGGTGAACAATCAAATCAAATCAAAATGTGTTGTATTATTCAAATCTCAAATTAGTTTGTGATTCATTGTTTAAATATCTGATATACTAGATGATGTGATTGGATGCAAATTTTGATATGAAATTTGTCTTCGATATCGTGATGGTCTATTTGGGCTGCCCCACTGTCCCCCTGTAGGGGGGGGGGGAAGCACATCACATCCAATCGTGTCTGGGGGTTGTACCCCCGCCAGTGCTCGAAAACGAAGTCTGCGGGAAAGGTCGTACCCCCCCAGTGCTTGAAAACATAGGCAGAAACCCCACGGTACGCTGCGCATGTTGGGACCCGCCCCGCATGTTGGCTCCCGCGGGCATCGGTTGAGACGCGCCGCGCATGTCGGACCCGCTGGCATGTTGGCCCCCGCCGCGCGTGTTGGCTCGGCCTTGCCGTGGTGTTGGAACCAGGGGTGACATAATATTGTGTCGAACATTATATTGGGTCACATTATATTGGAACATTATATAGTGTCTGACATGATATCATGTCACGTGCCGGAAAGCATTATATCGGCCACCCAATATAATGTATGATCTAATGGTTTAACATGGTATCGGCACATTATATCGTACGGCACGATATAATGTTCAATACCCTGCAAATCGACATTGTATTGGACATGGTATTAAACATTATATCGGACATTCCTCTGTTTCGCTCTTGTTCTGCGACTCTCGTCTTCTCGTTCATTCTGCGAGTTGATGCGTGCACGGAGGTTGCACGGAGCACGGTGATGGCTGCTGGATGATTTTTTCACCTAAGTCAAATTCTCCTAACAGCAGCCGCCGTGCACGCTTCTTCAACTCGCAGAATGCTTCGGGCATATTATCGAGCGCCATGCCTCCCTCTTTCTCGCCTTCTTTCCCCGATGCCTCACACTTCCTTCATTCGAAGTGAACCCACACTGTCGCCACAATTTCTTGTTCCCTTTGTGAACTATGGCGGCGATGACAGATCTAATTTTTCAAGCCGCGTGCCAATTGTGGGAAGTTTGCTCACCGCCTTTGCGCTTTCCAGTGGAGCATCGGTGGCGCACTGTTCTGATATTGATGATGAGGAATTCCTGCACCTGGTGGCAAGCCAGACCACCCCTTGCACTCCAACGCAAAATGTTTCTCGTTCTCCGATTGCACGCGCCGCTGCAGCACCATTAGTCTTGGATGTCTCAAACCCTTTGACACTTCAAGCGGCTGCTACCCAGAATGCCGATCCAGCAAGCGTCGACGCACAGACAGCACTTGACTTGGAGGTTGAGGAGAGAGTTGCGTTTTTCAAGCAGCTCCCAGTTTCAAACCGGGAACTCGCTTCATATTGGGCGTTTTTCAGCAAACTTCGCAGTGAGAAGACCCCTGGTCGTTCATCCAATACAGTCTCAGTTCAGTGCATGGCCTGCCACCCAGTTCTGCACTCGGCCGACGAGCCGCTCCCTCTCGGAAAGAATAAGAAGCTCGCACAGGGTTTCAGCGCATATGATACTGTCCAGGGGCCTGGTGCACTCGCCACTCACGTGATTAGAAGCCATGGTCCACTTTTCACGTTAGTGAAGGCTGCATTGAAAAAGGAATCTGCCGGTAAGCCGGCCGAGGTTGAACGCAAGGCTGGGAAGAAGCGTGTGTTGTCCGATTTGCAACTGTACTACTCAGATGTGAAGAAATATAAAAAGGATAATCCTCGACAACTAGGGCTCCTAGAGGACCTTTGTTTGTGCGTTGGCAAGGCACTCATGCCCATTTCGACGTGCGAGAACCCTTGGGTGAGACGATTGATGTATCGTCAAAACCCTGCAGTCGTATTTCCGGATCGAGGTGCTTTCCGCACGTTGCACTTGCACCAATTCAGCGAAATGGTCTTCACAAAACACGTGCTCCCCAAGTTGCGCGATGTTGATTGTGTAGCCTTGAGCTTTGATCTCTGGATGTCCCACAAGACAGACGAGATCTTTTCCGTGACCGCCACCTGGACCACACGTGACTGGGTTCACGGGCACTGCAGCCTTGGTCTCGTGAAGATGAATAATGGAACTTCTGGTGTTGAAATTGCGAAGTGTTTGGCCTCCCTGCTCTCAAAGCACAAGTTGAGTGACAAGGTCGTGGCGTATGTCAAGGATGATGGCAAAAACTTGCACACGTGTGCGATCGCACTTGACGGGATCGTCAGTTGCAAGGTGAGCACAAATACCCCAAGCTTCATATTTGCATAGCATACATACATACGGTAGAGGTCAATATTTGCACTTGCGTGTAATGTAACAATCGTCGCTAGGTAAAACTCCGGATAGCGATAACAAATTGACAATGGTGCAATGTTGTGTGTGTCCTAGGCGCTTGGGCTGACTAAGCCCAAGAAGGGAGACTGTATGGCACACGCTTTGAGCAAATCGTCTGGCAAGGCGACTTTGGCTGCGGTGGAGAAGCGGTGCCCGGGCATCAATATCACAGTGGCAAATGAGCAACTGCAGGCGGGTGTCCACCCCAAGCTTGCTTCATATTTGTATAGCATACAATCATAGGTAGGCAGTTGTCATTTGGTAGTGCTCACCAGGTGGAATTCCTGACACTCAGCTTCAAGGTTGTCCGATTTAGTTTTGATAAGATATATATATGATATAGCATAGCAAAGCACTTTATCAAGTTATCACCACCAACGGTGCTATCATTTAGAGTTTGAAAACTTGCGATATTGTATTGCGAACACCGCTTTTTACTTTGCTATTTGTGGCTTTTATATTGTTTCGGTAACATAGATAACAACAACGAGTTATGAGTTCTGTGTGTGACTACAGGCGTGTGTAACATACACGAAAAAGAGTTCGACGGGCGCCACAGCCCTTCACAAGGCGCAAAGACACTGCAACCTTCCTGAACAACGGCTTTTTACTAAGGTAAACCTCCATTGATTTCTCACATGACAATCACCGTATGTTTTGCCATCGTTTTTGAGCGCATACACTGACTTCACCTGATGACACTGACTTCGCCTGATGATATCATGTATGTAATATATGCATTTCCTACTTATGCATCTAGACGTGTCCTCTAACGATCTGATGCACATGTGTTTTAAAACTTGAAGGTCAAGACGCGCTTCACCTCTACGTACAAGTTCTTCCTGTCGTTGTTGGACAACGAGTCAGCTGTGAACATGTGCTTCAGCTCTCTGGTCGCTCGAGAGTATCGCCATCGAGTTCCATCACCCGAGACTTGGCGGACTGCTGAGAGCATCGTGTCCACATTGAAGTACCCTGCCACCGTCTGTTGCAAATCCCAAGATAGAGGTTTGTGGTCTTTGGCCGATGCGATGAATCGTGTCGGCCGTATGTACTTCACTTTCGATAAGGAGATCATCGAGCTCGAGACGACCCTCACTGCCGCCGCCGCCGCCGCCGCCCTGGATCCTTTGGTTGAGGACGCCGTTGCCTTGCAGACTAGGCATCATCAGAAGTTTCGCGCCGAGATGCGTCGCGAAGTCAACACCTGGTTGCGCCCCTTCTTAGAGCCTTTATTTTCCGTCGTGCCTGACAAGGCGCATGCCTTCCTGGCCCTTGCCGTGGATCCTCGCTTTAAGGGTCTTGGCGTCATCGTGGGGTTGATCGGAGCTGAAGCCGCTCTACGATTGCGGGACCGGTATGACGAGGAGCACCTCATTCCGATGATTTTGGCGAACCACGCCATCAGGAACGCCGTTCCTACAGGACCTGCGGAAGCACCTCGGAGCTCTACGCCTGTGGCTGGTGGTGAACCTGAACTTGGCTGCCATGACCTGCAAGAACAGGAGGCTTTGCCGGAGATTGCCCTCCTTACGAATGCTATCAGAGCTCAGCTGAAGCAGTTCCGGGCCTTTGCAGTGGCCTCTGATGTCAAGGATGTTCGGGTATGGTGGCGGAAGCATGAGCACCTGTTCCCCGATATCGCTCCTGTCCCTCGTGCCTTACTCGGCATTCCAGGATCACAGATCGAGTGTGAGAGGATCTTCAGCATCGCGGGCTTGATAGTGGGAATCCGTCGGACCCGCTTGTCACCTGAAGCCTTGGACGAGATCGTGAACATCTACAAGAATTACCCTGATGACCCTACCTACAACGTGTCCTTGCTTAAGGGTGCAGAAGACGAGTTGAACCCTGCAGCAGAATGGGAGACTCTTGTGGCAAACGAGTTGAACACGTACGACCGTTATGAGTCGGAGTTGCGTGAGGCCGGCCTGCTAGAGGAGCCTGCTGTTGTAATAGATGAATGATCGTAGCCGTTTCGGGATAATGAGCGGGCAGAAGGTGAAGTGCCTAGTGAGCAGGCAGTAGTGATGAATAACTCCGTCTATGTATTCTACATGCACCATATATTCTACTTGCATACATGAAAGCCCCTATCGTCATGCATACATGAAAATTATTGATATTGTGTCACCCAAACTAATGTTAAACTACTGTTAAAAAACATTAGTTTGACCATTATATAATGGTGCATGATATACTGTCAATATAATGACGGACTACATTAGTTTGAACATTATATAGTGTCGGTCGATCTACTGTTAATACCCTGTGATTGTTACTGTCACCTCCGTCGATCTACTGCTAATGTTAGTGTCGACATTATATCTAATATAATGTCATCCCTGGTTGGAACCTGCCACGGTGTTGGCCATCCAAAGTGCCAAGGCTGACACGGTCTTGCCTCATTTTCACAATCCAAAATTTCAACAAGTTTCGAGTCCGTGCCCCCCACCAAGCGGACTGCCCTTGTGGGGCTTTCCGCTTTGCCATCGACCATGAGCCTACAGCCCATACAGTCGACGTTCATGACAGTGTCATCAACCTCCATTTATTCGCGGACTGTCTCAACTCTCATGTCCGATGTATCTTGTCGACCACATCTAAAAATTTAAACAGGCTTTATATTCTAAAATTATTTATTTTGAATTTATATATAATATGCGTGTCAGCTGCCCGATGGAAAGTTAGATTCGGAAATTCAACAAATTGAACCGCCTATATTTATAAATTTCATAAATAGCACAGTTTCCATCTTATTTTAAATAAATACTAAGAAACTCAATTATATATTTATACTCAACAGTCGTGACACTGTACATTCACCAATAGAAATTGTTCAATAATATTTAATTCCAGATATCTTGCTCACATGCGGTTTGCGAATGCCACTTACTGTATAACATGCTGACGTCATTTTCACTCCTTAAAATTTAGACCAATCGAACAAGCGTCTAAAAAGTGAAAACATAAAGGCTTCACGCATGACAGCGTTACGCATGACATGACATGACAGCGTTACTAGGCGTGTCAGCGTTATGATTGCCCTCAACAACCAAATAACAGCGTAACGCAAAGTGTCTTCGTTTTGTAATACCTGGTTTCTACAAAATTAAGTCTTATGATTTATAGATTTTACATAGATTTTGATTTATACAAAAGGTAACGCCTTAAGTATGTAATATAGGGGGTACGTGAACGTACAGGTGGGGAAAAATCAACCTCCAAAAGTGATCGTTGAGGTTGCGAGGAGTTGTTCGTTCTGAATTCTGTGGCATTCGCATGGCATGGCATAACATGGCATGGCATGCGCCTTCTGGCGTTGGCGTTCGAAGTCCAAGTCGAACATCAACCGACCGCGCGCTGCTCCCGCTTCGCGTCGCGGAGGCTTCGCCCCCGCTCCGCTCGCGCTCGCGCGCTCTGATCGATTAACCGACAACTGTCATGCATTTAAATGTACTATGATATAGCATATCGTGATGTGGTAGCCATAATGATCGCCAAATGTCGTCAGCAAAGCATGCCAAATGTCAAATGTGTTACATTTGTAGCGTATCAACAATTATTTGCTGTTTGTAGCAATTTGATGGTTGAAATTACTTTGAGCAGACTCTGATTTCATCAGTTATTTATGTATCAATCGATGTGATTAGTCAAACAAATCTGTTTCATCTTTCAAACCAAAGATGAAACGAATCCGTTTAATCTTTCAAATCTCAAGCTGATTTCATAGTCATATTCTTAGTGCTAATTGGTGAACAATCAAATCAAATCAAAAGGTATTTAAAAATATCTGATATACTAGATGATGTGATTGGATACAAATTTTGATATGAAATTTGTCTTCGATATCGTGATGGTCTATTTGGGCTGCCCCACTGTCCCCCTGGAGGGGGGGGAAGCACATCACATCCAATCGTGTCTGGGGGTTGTACCCCTGCCAGTGCTCGAAAACGAAGTCTTGAAAGGTCGTACCCCCCAGTGCTTGAAAACATAGGCAGAAACCCCACGGTACGTTGCGCATGTTGGGACCCGCCCCGCATGTTGGCTCCCGCGAAATCGGTTGAGACGCGCCGCGCATGTCGGACCTGCTGGCATGTTGGCCCCCGCCGCGCGTGTTGGCTCGGCCTTGCCGTGGTGTTGGAACCTGCCATGGTGTTGGCCATCCAAAGTGCCAAGCCTGCCTGATACGGCGAGATAAACAGGCGCCGTGAATATATTATCAGTATACAAATAAACACTGCAAAGTTGAACAGCAATGCAAGTGTACGGATGAGCGGGTTTGTGAGTGCAGTCTCTCTAAGAAGATCTGCTGAAGCACAACGCTTCCTCACTTTTGTACCATACGTCTCCCATCATCTTAGATGGTACCGCCATTGGGTTGTGAACCCGAGACGTAGGTTGAACGACCAGCATTGTGGAAACGACTAGTTCGTTCATGCTGCGCATGCGAGTTCCGCGCATGCTAAAAGCCAAGATGGTTCTTGTTTGTTATTCAAGATGTATCTTTGCTTTGCCATCATCGAGTTCGACTTACAAACTCTCGATGACAGGGATGCCTGATGATATGACATTATCATCTGGCGACATGTACAATCATCGTCGACCGTACAGACGAATGTCATATCAATACTAGGCGGATCGATCTCAAAAGGAGATCTCCACTAGGCCATCTGACCGTAGGATCATGTGCGCGACAATACTTCGCTTTTTGCATCCCAACATGCCATGCCACAACGCGAGGGTGGCGTTTCGATAAATGTACGCGACTGCAGTGGCACTGTCATCGTTAGCGTCTGGCGATCGTGAGATCGGAAGTTCGTCTGTGTCGCCCGTTGGGATTCGCGCTTTGCTGCTGCTGCTGATTAAGTAAGGTATGTAAGTAAGTAAGGTAAGTAAGTAAGGTAATTTGGTCCGGTTCGAAATCATAAGGAGCAGAGGTTAAATGTTCTAAGGGAGGTGGGTCGAAAATTATATACCCACCCCCATTAGAGTGTGTCGTGGACGAGTACGTCGTCACACTTTTGTGATCAGGTAGGTGGTCGCCAGGTTTTACGACATGTGACGCAGTCCGCAAAGCTCCCAGAATGAAAGTTGGTGACAGTGTCATGAGCGTTGGGAATTATACACAGGAGCTCGCAGAGCTCGAGCTCCCAGAGTGCAAGTTGGTGACAGTCTGACAGAGTGCAAGTTGGTGACAGTCTGAGACAGTGCCAGTGCAGTGCAGTGTCACAGGACACGGTGACGATGACAAAAGCGTTGTCGTTGTCGTCGTCGACACGTTGTGTTCAGATAGGTGGTCGCCAAGTTTCACGACATGTGACGCAGTCTGCAAAGCTCCCAGAATGCAAGTTGGTGACACAGGCACGAAAAAAAAGTGTACTAACGGGGGGGTGTGGGGCGGAGCCCCATCATTCGGCAATGCGGAAAAAGAATAAGTGTACTTACGGGGGTGTGGGGCGGAGCCCCTCGACTAGTCGAAAAAAAAAAGTGTACTTACGGGGGGTGTGGGGGGCGGAGCCCCTCAGGACTCGTCACGGAAAAAAGTGTACTTACGGGGGGTGTGGGGCGGAGCCCCCCATCTCCGGTCTGGAAAAAAAAAAAAGTGTACTTACGGGGGGTGTGGGGGGCGGAGCCCCTCATTTGAGTCTGGAACGAGTTTGTCAACGATGAAAACAACGACACGATATGACATGGAAACTAATGACGATGATGATGATGACGGAATAGCAGTGCGACGATGAGAGCGTGACATAAAACATAAAATACTTTTGCAGAATCGTGTCCGTTTTTGTAGTTCTTGACAGTGGTGAGCGTTTATAGGAATAGTGGAAAGCCTAAAGGGTTACGAAACTTTCAGTGAACTGCTGTAATATCCTATTGGATATTATATCTCTTTCTTTAAAAAATTTTGTATATTTTTACGCACTTACGCAATGGAAGACTTTACCCAAGACGTGGACGATTCTTTGGTACGCTTCGCGCGTTGTCTGAAATTGTGAGCGACGGATCTTTGTTCTTTGCCTTTGTTGCGATCTTTGTTGCGTGTTGTTTGCTTACTTCATCTTTGCAACGAAAGTTTGCGGACCAACGGTCGGAACCTTCGTTTGCAATTCATACCAGGCCTGCGGCTCTATGAGCGAGGCTTCATCATACTAACCTACAACCTTTGACTCATAGTCGAGGTTGCATTAGGTGTTAGGGTATGAGTTCAATTTTGAGCCTAATGGGCGGAAGCGCTGCTGAATTTTTTCCGTTATTTTAGGGTTTCTTGTGCTTGGTGCTTGCAGCGTTTGCCTCGCAAGAGTGGACCAGTGGAAC
The DNA here is from genome assembly GCA_001247695.2 of Cymbomonas tetramitiformis. Lineage (NCBI taxonomy): Eukaryota > Viridiplantae > Chlorophyta > Pyramimonadophyceae > Pyramimonadales > Pyramimonadaceae > Cymbomonas > Cymbomonas tetramitiformis. The sequence continues at coordinate 17,327 of LGRX02027310.1, read as the reverse complement.
CACTTGAGCAAGCATATGAGGAGCGATGCCTTGCGGAGGTCCAAAAAGGTGCTATACCCGTTGTCATCCTATCAAGGGAGTGGAAAGCGAGAACTTCTACAAGGGTACCTTGTATAAACTACTTCGTAAGTACGTAATCCACTCGCAAGGGTGTAACTTCGTCGCGCTAGTCGCGACGTATGGGGACTTTGACTTGGGGAATGGGCCGAAGTGCTTGGGGTTGGTGGTACTTGGGCCATTCTTTTCCTTGCGTTTACCCGAATTCCCCCACCCCAGCCCTTGGACAAGAGCAGAATACGCAACACATGCATCCAATTGTCACTTCTCGATTGTGCGATGCGCGCGCGAGCGAGTCGTGGACGTTCAGGGATAAGTCTCGCAGGATGTGAGCGGGCGCATCCCTGAACTTGCAGGGGACCAACCGAGATGTTGGTTCCATCTCTGACGAATCCTATCTGCATCATTTTCGCGATCTGCAGTTCGAATAACTTGGCCGAGATGCCTCAATGTCAAATTAACCCTTGGATTCAAACGCACACGATGACACACAGTCAGTCGAACAGGCTCTCTTGGAACATTCCCCAGAATATCGCGTGATTTCCTCAGGAGCTCCCGAGGAAGGAGAAATTTACAGTGTGCAGCCAAAGCACGATATAGGCCTTTCACTTGAAGCAATTTCAAAAGTCAGGACGATAATAAATGGTCGGTCATAGAGCATAGACCTCTATTTTGCGCTAAACGAGTGCGTGCAGCCTAAAGAGCTGCCGGTTGGCTCGGCCTAATAGGGTAGCCCTTGATGATTGACCCCGTGCCACTTTGCAGGCAATAAGGTGAACCTAATGACACGTCTTTCTTACTTCGGACAGCTTATGCGTTTTTTAGACTGTTTGGATTAGTTATTTCTTGTGTATCTTGGGTTGGATGGATGTATTCACCACATTGTTATTGTTTGTAGCTTTCTTTTAAGAAACTTGTGTCATTCGAATAAGTTCTATAAGTCTTTACAATAGCGTGTTTGATTTGGTTCCTGTGATCTTGTGTAGGTCGGAGGCATAGCGCTTTTGGTTGTGCCCTGTTTAGCTTGGAGCAATGCCGGACGATTCGGACCAAGCAGCAGGTCACCGGTCAAGGAGGTCAGATCATCTCATCAAGGCGCTAGGGTAGCTGTTTACTTGCTCCCCATCCATGTTGCATGCACTCTAGAGGAGCTACCACGGCTCTTTTATTATCGTTAGTGTGCTAGCGTATTACATAGGTTTATTGCTGCCAGCTTCTCAGCGGAGATGTCTGTGCCTTAGGGGCGCAAGGAAGAACACATCAAATTTTACACACAGTCAGGCACTATACTTCGGAGTCACCACAATAATGCTGTCTGTCCTAGCGCCTGCCTCCAACTCGCCAGCCCGAAGGCGCTTGGTAGCGTCTCCTTTTCACCTGTGGCTGTTCCGCAGTGTTTCGCCTCTTGATTTTCAGGTTAATTTCTCTCCTGCCAACTGCGCTGTCCGCACTTTGTTGCCCGCCAATGAACAGCACCACCTGTCAACAACCGAGACTTTTTAGTAAGTGTCGCAAATTAAAAGTTTTCGTGGCTATGTCCTTTACTAGGAATAACGGTGACCGCATGCTTTTCCTGGAATCTCCGTGGCCGGCAGGTGCTCTATCCCCCCTTCCCGCGAGAGTCCCTGGTGCAGCGTTCTCTGATGTGATGGGCGCAGCCTGTGCTGACACCCCACCGTCAGAGTCCGGGGTGTCCCTGCCGTGACGGGCACAGGTCGTGTTGAGAATTATCATATTCAATTCCTCGGGTCCTGTGGAATAAGGCATACCTTTCCTTCGCCCGGCTCCAAACCAGTTGTTGCACAAACTATCTCGGTGTTCGTTGCTTCAGCTACGCGTATTTGTTTATGTTCCTCGACCATCCACAGGCAGACAATGAGACGAGGATCGTCGCCGAAGTTGACTCCTTTTATTTTCAAGGTGCTCCCAGCTTCGACACACTTGTCAGTATCTTGCATGCTCGGAGGGAAATACTTTAGCGGACACGTAGTCGTAGTCTCTTGCCCACCCACTTGAATGTAAATAGTTGGGAAAGTACCAACACCAGCTGGCAGAATGAACTCCAGTGTCTCGTGGTCACAGCATAGGATGCGGCATCTCTTCTCACCCAAGAACACTGAGACGGAGTCGGTGTCATCCCCCAAGTTCGAACCGCGCAGTGTCAGTTGTTTCCCTGCCGTTGGGAAACTTTTGACGGTGTTTTTTGTGTTTGGCAGAAGGGGATTGCAGGAGGTATCATATGTTGATAAGAAGAAAAAAAGGAATCAGCAGTGACCTGGTGGAAGAACTCATTTTCACTAACTCAGCACTAAGGAAAGCACATTCATCACCACAAGGCTTCAGAACAGGACAGAGCATAACAGCATCGTAGGATTTCAGAGTTGTATCTGGTGTTGGTGATGGAACTTATACTGAAGCGCACAGGTGTGGACTTTTTGCTGTTTATTGTTGCCCTTGGGGCTGAAAGAACATAACAGTTACATACAGCTGAACATATTATCGCTGTCAGCATCCCCTGAACAAATTGTCGCTGTCAGCATCACCTGAACATATTATCGCTGTCAGCATCACCTGAACATATTATCGCTGTCAGCATCAGCTGAACATATTATCAGCAATCGGCATCCTTGAACATATTGTCATTTATCGGCATCACCTGAACATATTATCGTTGTCAGCATGACCTGAACATATTATTGCTGTCAGCATCACCTGAACATATTATCGCTGTCAGCATCACTGAACATATCATCGTCGGCATCACCTGAACATATTGTCGATCGGCATCACTTGAACATATTATCATTTGTCAGCATCACCTGAACATATTATCGGGTCGGCATCAACTGAACATATTATCGCTGTCACCATCACCTAAACATATTGTTGCTGTCGGCATGACTGAACATATTGTCGGCTGACGTCAGCATCCCCTGGACATATTATCGGCATGCAAATCACCTGGGCTATATTATCGGCTATCGGCATCCTTTGAACAAATTGTTGCTGTCAACATCAGCTGAACATATTATCGGCTGTCGGCATCACTTTTTGAACATATTATCATTTGTCGGCATCTTTGAACATATTATCATTTGTCGACATCGGTGAACATATAATCTGCTGAGCATCACCTGAATATTTTTCCGATGTGAGCATTCCCTTAACATATTGCCATTATCAGCATCACCTGAACATATTATCGCTGTCACCATCGCCTAAACATATTGTCGCTGTCAGCATCACCTGAACATATTATCGCTGTCAGCATCACCTGAACATATTGTCAGCGTGAGCATCCTGAATATATTGTCATTTGTCAGCATCCCCTAAACATATTATCATTGTACGCATCCCCTGAACATATTATCATTTGTCAGCATCCCCCGAACATATTATCATTTGTCGGCATCACTGAACATAATGTTCTTTGTCAGCATCACCTGAATATATTTTCGATGTGACATTCCCTTAACATATTGCCATTATCAGCATCACCTGAGCATATTATCGCTGTCAGCATCCCCTGGACGCTATGTGTCATCGGCACATCACACGAACATATTGTCGTTGTCGGCATCCCTGAACATATCATGGCTGTCAGCATCACCTGAACATATTATCCCTGTCAGCATCACCTGAACATATTATCATATCAGCATCACCTGAACATATCATCGCTGTCAGCATCACCTGAACATATTATCGCTGTCAGCATCACCTGAACATATTATCGCTGTCAGCATCACCTGAACATATTATCGCTGGACTTCTCTTTGATGAATGCAGCCCCTCGAGCTCCAAAAGAATCTAGAAGAAACGGCACAATCTTCACCTGATGGGAAAAGCCTTTTATCGTTATAATTTGCACACGCAGACCCTCATCAACACAAAGCTGGCAGGGAAACTTTTGACGGTGTTTTTGGTGTTTGGCAGAAGGGGATTGCAGGAGGTATCATATGTTGATAAGAGAAAAAAAGGAATCAGCAGTGACCTGGTGGAAGAACTCATTTTCACTAACTCAGCACTAAGGAAAGCGCATTCATCACCACAAGGCTTCAGAACAGGACAGAGCATAACAGCATCGTAGGATTTCAGAGTTGTATCTGGTGTTGGTGATGGAACTTATACTGAAGCGCACAGGTGTGGACTTTTTGCTGTTTATTGTTGCCCTTGGGGCTGAAAGAAAAGTAAAGGAAAATGCTATCACCTGGTGGAGCAAAGCATCCTCACTATCATAGGACTCATGAGTACATTGGTTCTGTGCTTTGGAATCTGCCAAATCAAGCTGGTATGTTTTCCATATGAAACCTTTGTTAAAACCAGCTTGCAGAAGCTTTTTCCCAGCTGACCGCACCCAAGCAGAATCAAACGTTAAGGAGTCTGGTATTTGGTAGCATTCTATCCAAGGAGTTCCATGCCTATAAGACCAAGTTAATACTTGTATAGTGTTAGACATTTTATTTGAATGACATAATTTTGTAGTAAGCTATATTTGCGGTCGGAATTGACCCTTTTGATTTCAGGAAAGACTAAAATATGACTGTTGAGACTTGTGGAGTTCTGCTTTGTACTTGTACCTTGCGGATCTACTCATTGTAATTGATGACAATAGCCTCTTCGATTCTTACATCTGGGTGGCAATGTCATTAGTTGATGACAATAGCTTCTTCGATTTCTACAGCTGGGTGGCATCGGTCATAATGAGAACTAACCTTCCTAATTTTACATTTATGTCACTTGACAACAATCGCACATTACATTAGTAATTTAGTGTCATAATATTAATGGTGGTAGATGTTAATAATATTCACTGATAGATTTTAATTTTAGAAAAAGATTTGCAGTCCAGTCTTTGTATACTTAGAATGTCCGTCTGCAAAGCATATTCAGTAACAAATCGACGAACGTCAGCGTGGACTTCTCATCCGACGTTGTGTAAGCTCATGTTGTAGAAGCTACGACGTGAACATGTAGCTTACGCGGTACTTGGAATACAGTACTGCCAATATGTAAATACAATCGCTACATTCTTGACATACTGGGATGTGCAAGTTTTGCTGAGACCGCAAGGTACGGGCATGCACCATATGTCCCCCTTATTTTTCTTGTGATTTTTAAAATAAGCCGAAGAGAAACATATGTCAAGCGACTTGAAGTTGAATATCACATATGAATACGCATGCGATACACGGGATACCTCGGGCAGTATATAGAACTGCTCACTTGAAACCTTTCAAAAAGCCACTCACAACACCGTATTGGTGGGGTCTAAGTGTACATACGCATAACCAGGCAAGTTATCTGGAAAAGGTACCTCACATTATTATTATGACTGTCCAAATAGTCTATATATTGTAAATCTCTCTGTTCTGCACTTTCTACACGTGTAGTTTTTGTACTTGCATGCATCAAAGGATGGTTGATACAGGAGCGCTGAACAGCTCGTTTTCGTCCTCCTCAGTACTTTCAAGTTTTAATTTCAAAACGTAAAGGCCACAGTTGGCCATCCAACAACTACTTAAGTTTGGGTCTTGGACAAGCTCGTGCCCTGCAGGGATGAAGGTTGACAAAACCCTCCGTATTGACCATTTGGCAGAGTTCAACTCGCAATGTGTCAAGGATGATCTGAGAGCCTCCAACGCAGGAGACTGAACACACGAGCCTTGAACATAAATCTGTGAAAAGGCACATACGATATGTTAGGGAGCAAGTGAGGAGAAGGGGAGGCGGTAGACTTGTGCAAGAAATGACCTGTTGCTGAATGAAAGCACCAGCACTCTTCGTGGTCACTGTTCTCTTTCTCAGGAAAAAACGCACACTGGTGTGGTCAATCATGGGTACGCCCCCCAAAATCAAATGAAGCTCTTTACCGCCATGCCCATCTTGTATGCCGATGGAGCAAGAAATATTCGGCTCTTGCCCTTGAGCAAGGGTATACGCAGCCTGTGAGGAAACAGCGCGCAACTCGTCCACGATCTCGGTTCCATCTTCATATCTGGCGACCTTTGTAGGCGTCTCGGCATTCGTGGCGTCCTGAAGAGGAGAGCGGCGTTTCACAGGCGAGCACTGGACAGATGAAAATCGCTTAATGCCCAAGGGACCGTCTTGTAAAGCAAACAAAAAACCGTCTGAGAAAAGCACGGCAGTCATATTATAAAATCTAGCTTCGGATTGTTGTCCCAAGAGTCCTCACCTTCTCGAAGTTGGAGAAGGCGTTAACAGGGAGTTCAAGAGAACTTTTATTCGCAAAATTGCAAACGCTTTTCGCGTCTTCCGAATCTTCCGCAGAAAAAATGAATTTGTTCTCGGCATTCAGGTTATCCCGGTTCATCCTAATTCCGCGCAGGACAGTACGCCCTTCTCTCGTGTATTCCCTCAACGATGGAGGTGATCCGTCGTTCCAACCGGGATATGGGAACAAGCCCCAAAACTGCCGCATCAACTGTTGTACATAAATTCTACTCCAGTCGTCGTGTGCATGCTCCCTCGCGAAATAGTTCACAACAGACTTTACTTGAGATAAAGTCACATCGCCCTTATCTTTAGACGAATTCTGAACACTCCTATCGCGTGTGAAACACAAACGCATAATTGCACGAGCAACTTCCATGCAAGAGTTATTCTCTTCGAGCGCGCTCTTGGTGACGTACTCTGGAACGCTGCTGTCTTCATCGAAGTCTGGGGCCACGGGGAAAATTCGGGGTAAAGGTCTTGACTCCGTAGACCATTGATAGTTCGACAAGAGTCATATGAACTTTGTACGAGTCACTTACCGGCGTTCCACTCATCAGCAGTCCTTGAACCGCGCCCAATCGTAGGCGGACTAACAATTTGAGCCCCACTTCCGTGCGAGGGCAACGGGCTTTGAAGATTGCTTCCCAGACGAGCACTTGTTCTTGGAGGTGGTATACGGCCGTTCATACTTGAACAGAGGCTTTATAAAAGTATGATTTATAGATTTATAGAACTCTCTATTCACTGCTGCCTCGGAAAGAACTGTTTTTCAAGATTTTTGAATTACGCAACTCTTTCCCGAGCATTTCATAATGATGGCCTGCATGTCAACGCCCGATGTCACACGAGGATTCCATTGGGCGATATTCGAGAAGGTATCGAGGTCAGGGCTCGTCATGAATACACTCGTAATCATGATTACTTTCATGATTAGACGTTTTTTGGTACTAATCAAGTCTTGATTAAACCCAACAGGGTACTAATCAAGTCTTGATTAGACCCGACAGGGTACTAATCAAGTCTTGATTAGCCACGGCAGGGTACTAATCAAGTCGTGATTTTTTAATCATGACAAAAGTGGCGATATGACATATGTGGCCTCTGACCGTCGAGACAGCGAGTCTAGCGAGTCTGACGCAGTCAGTCTATTTCCTTCGTTTTCTATTCGGTTTTGTGAGGCTCCACAATCGCCCGTGCGTTCTCTCAGATTTCTAGGACAGTTCGCCACGCATACAGTACTTCGTTAAGCACGCACGCACACACCGCAGAATGGGTCAGAGCAAGAAAAAACCCGTTTCTAACAGCCAGCAAACCCTACATATGAAGCAGTATCCGGCTTTGAAAAAGCCGCTTGAGCACATAGGGAAACAAATTCAGATCCCAGGGTCCTTTTGGACGCTAGCTTCCGGGCGCATGTCAGAGAGCGAGAAGGAAACTATTTTTTTGTGTACCATACGCGAATTCTCGCTTTCGCAAAAGGTTTCAGGCGAGGCAGCTCCTTCCCAGGCTTTTCAATTGCAGGAGATGGGTCCGACTGGGACCGGCAGCCTTGAGGAAGGCGATTCTAGTGGCGAAATATTTTGGATGAGATATCCACTCCCATTCTTACAGTATTTCTATGCGACATTCCCTTTGTCTACTGAAGAGCAAGCACCACGTGCGGAATCCGCTTTGGTACCCCTCACAGTGCATGATGAGAAACGTCCCCCTCGCCATCCCGACTTTCCGAACCTGGCATTTCCGTTTGCTGAAGTCTACAAGTATTATTCGGTTACTTCCATCCAATTCCAGTTATTCGGTTCGGATTCAGAAGAGATGTAGAGTTCTATGATCCTTGATCCTGAGGTACAACACACATCTTTGAGTATTTAACTATTTTGTCATCAGTCTTCTCTTGTTGAATTTTGCTGAATACCACACCATGTTGTGCTGCATGCATGTATATCAGCCTCGCTGCTGTGGTAAATATTGATCATCGCGAATCTTGTGATGTATTGCGAATCTTGCAATTTGATTCGAGAAATACGGTGGACACCATTTATATTCTATTTAGACGACGTTTTGGGTTCCGTCCGCTGTGCTATATATCAATATATCAAGTATATGCGCATTAAAAAACACGGATGGATTTCCGCATTATAACATCTCACCGCAAATAATAGGGTTTCTCGACCGTGAATAACTTTTGAGTCACGAGGTCTTTCCGGCCGAAACTTTGCATACATACAGCTCATTCATTGACGAATACAATGATATATTGCTTGTTGTGATAGGATTAGTGAAACCCAAAATCTGATACCCATTTCTTGCGGCTATATACTAACCGCAAATAATAGGGTTTCTCGACCGTGAATAACTTTTGATTCACGAGGTCTTTCCGGCCGAAACTTTGCATACATACAGCTCATTCATAGACGAACACAATGATATATTGTTTGTTGTGATAGGATTTGTAAAACCCAAAATCTGGTACCCATTTCCTGCGGCTATATACTAACCGCAAATAGGGTAGGAAAATATCCGAAAACCATGATTAAACTAATCAAGTCTTGATTAGACCCGGCAGGGTACTAATCAAGTCTTGATTAGCATCGGCAGGGTACTAATCAAGTCTTGATTAGCCACGGCAGGGTACTAATCAAGTCTTGATTAATCACAGGACCCAACTAATCAAGTGTAATCATAGTATTCATGACGAGCCCTGATCGAGGTGCACTGCAGGATCAGTGTCGCAGAGGATCGTTGGGTGTACATCGCAAGACCTCCTGAATATTTTCCAGATGCAGCAGTCGATATTTTCATGTGACATCTGGGAGTGCCATTGCGATTCGGTTCGTGAAGGGCATCGGGATGATTACGGGGAATGTCGCGACATTTCCCGAAATCCAGAAGTGACAATTGGATGCCTGTGAAGTTTGAGAGACGATCGTTTTAAGCTCATGGCTCTCACTTTGAAGGCCCAAGACCAAAACAAGCGATGGGAAAGCCCATTCTTCAACCCGCTCAAAGTGCACGCATCCGCTTACGCGTATCGCGTGCAAATGATTCTGGCTCTCCCTGACTCAAGCGATGCAAAAAAACCTGAAGGGGTGCTGGAAAAAACAACGTTCGAACGTGAGGTGAAACTCCTCGTGGCCAATGGCCAAGTCAACGACAAAGACGAACCGCGTCTTTTTCGGTTCTTGAAAGATCTTTTAGAGCCGCGACGCTACAACAAAATGAACGCGCGTCCATTGCAAGTTTTTGGCCCGCAAGACCTTGCCCCCACTCGCTTGTCCAATGAGGAATTCAACCTTCTTTTCTTTGGGGGAATGAGCGCTTCCCAAGCAAGCGGCTTTTTTTCCGAGAGGCGTGGAACGAGCATGGACACGCCTTTGGCGTTGGAGCCGTCCATTGTTGGCGTGGAGCCCGGCATCATTCTGTCGCGTGGTGCATGAGTTGAGCCCGCCGGACATCTCCTTCCTTGTCCACTATCTGAAAAGCAAGGCGCATGCGTTTTCGGGTGGGCGTGCATCCACAAGCCCCATCTCAACTTGGTTTCGGGTTGGGGTGATTTCCAACCACATCTTCACAAACCGGCTCTCATCCCAAGGTGTCCAACCACCGGACTTGGTCACCGCCAATCTCTTCGCGTTGGTGGGCGAAGAGGTGAATCGGGCGATCACGTTGCCAATCCCCTTTCAAGTTGATGCGGCGCAAGCACACATGCTCCCCGCTTGTTACAACCTTGGAAATGTACCCGTCCAATTTCCTTTCGTCGATGATACATGCAAGGATTCCTTTTTCCTCGACACCGTTCGAGCTCTTTTATTTGTGTTTGAGTCTCCGCAAGAGACACCCGCCCCGGAGGAAGCACACCCTCCCGCGGAAGCGGTTGTTCCGGCCGAGTTCGAGGATCTTATGGCTCAAGCGGCCGCGGCGGTAGAGCCTTCTCAGGTTGCCTCCGAGCCCGCATCTGACTCCACCTTTCGCATCCCGCGGGTTTTCTCCGCGGTAGATACCGCTTTGGAAATGGAGGTCAAATTTCAAGGTGCTCAAAAGATTCTTGTTGGAAATGGTCGGTTGCTAGTTTTGACGGGTGACATCGCGGCTTCCCATATCCGCCTCCACAAAATGAAAAGCCACATGGGGTTCCGAGGTTTTTTTTTGTTTCACCAATTTGACATGAACACTCTTATCCGCACCAATAGGAACCTGAAAAGATATGCTATGGACCAACCCTCCGTGTGAACTAGCTTCTATCTTGAATAGCATTTTATGGTGTATTAGCTTTTTGCTTTAGCAATAACAACTAGCATATTATTTTGTGTAACCTTCTTGCTTTAGCATTATTACCTAGCATGTTATCTTGTATTATATACCTGCAGTGTTCTCTAAGACACCGAAGTCCGATCGAAGTTTGATCATAGTTAACATATATCACTTGTTTAGAAACTCGTATATCTACACGCATATATATCTAGATACATATATTAATCTCGTGTGGTGCGGTGCGTGTGGGGAATTCTTATTATTTACGGCTCGTATATAGCCACAAGATATGGGTATCAGATTTTGGGTTTCACTTGTGCTATCACAACAAACAATATATCGTTGTGTTCGTCTATAACAGACCTTTATGTATGCAAAGTTTCATTCGAAAAGACCTCGTGCCTCAAAAGTTATTCACGGTCAAGATACCCTATTATTTACGGCTCGTATATAGCCACAAGATATGGGTATCAGATTTTGGGTTTCACTTATGCTATCACAACAAACAATATATCGTTGTGTTCGTCTATAACAGACCTTTATGTATGCAAAGTTTCATTCGAAAAGACCTCGTGCCTCAAAAGTTATTCACGGTCAAGATACCCTATTATTTACGGCTCGTATATAGCCACAAGATATGGGTATCAGATTTCGGGTTTCACTTTATGCTATCACAACAAACAATATATCGTTGTGTTCGTCTATAACGGACCTTTATGTATGCAAAGTTTTTATATATATTTATGTATTCAAATTTTTATATATATATACAAGTATAAGTCTAGTGTGCCGCGTTGCGTGCGGGGAATTGTTATCACACACACACACATATATAGATATCTAGATTAATCCCGTTTTCGTGCGGGCTTCCTTGCAGCTCCCGACAGCACGACATCGAAATATTGCCAATGCGGTAAAACGGACAGTCGTGGTCAACTCGTAACCTGCAAGAATAAGGAACCCGACCATCAGCCCGGCCAATGCAAACGGTTGGCTGTCGCAAAGCTGCTACGATGCTATCGATGCAACAACAGTCCCAAGCTAAAACGGAAAGCAACGGAGGAAGCCGTGAAGCTGGACGATTTCGATCGCGAAAATGCCATAGGCTTCGCCACCCCCTTCACCGTGCCTCTCCCCGAAGACACCGTGAAACATCTTGGAGAGCGGCACGCGAGTATGTGGACGGACAGCTTGGCCAAGGTCGAAGATTGGAGTAAGCCTGGAGTACTTGACGGGGCCGTACCGTTGACCGGAGGGAAATTGGAAGTTTTTCACACTTCTTCGGGAGGCGGAAACTCGAACGTCAATACCACCTTCTACGATACCCTCCTTGACGAGGAAGACCGAAGGCATTTGGACATTTTCGTGGAACACGTGAAGGCATACACCACACAACACGTGAAGGGTAACTACACTCTTGAGAACTCCGCGTTTTTGATCAACATGGACCTTCAGCAACAACGCAAAAAGAAGCACGTCATTCTCTCGACGCTAACGGGGTGGCAACCATGGCATCTGGACCAACCTTTGAACAGACCCCTCGACGCGGCCGCCCATCACTTGGCGGTTATCGCATATCTTGGCCCATCCTCTCCGACGCGAATTTGCACGGCCCCACACGTGTCGGTGCACGAGATGTGTCAACGATTGGGCGCGTCCACGCTTCAAGGAATCAGCCCCGCCATGTTGGCTAGCGACAGGGATTTCATGGAGCAGTATCCGCTCATGCTCCCCAAGGAGCACCTCGACGCCTTCGCTGCCAATGTAGGCGGAAAGACACAAGTGCAGCTGGGCGATGGCGCCCTTGTGGGTGGGGTACACCAAGGGGTGGCCAACGCGGATCGCACGCCTCGTGTGGTTTTCTCCGCGAACTTGGCCTTGCGTGGTGTGGACTCCTACAACCCGGATGTGCAGTACAATCCGATGAACACGGCTTTGTACTGGGGGTTTTGGGAATTCGGCGTCAAGGAGTACGTCAAATACCTCTTAGCCGGCACGGACCTCGCCTCAACATGTGCTCCCGAACACAAGAAGATTCTCGCATCCTTGGCGGTGGATGTTTCAAAGGTTTCGAAGAAGGCAGTTGATTGCGCCGCAAAACTAGGAAACTAGGAGGGCACGGACCTCGCTTCCACATGCGATGCCCGACACCAGATTCTCAAGTCCTTGGCGGTGGATGTTTCAAACGGCTTGAAGAAGGCAGTTGACGCCGCCGCAAACGGTTAGGAAAGTAGGAAAGTAGGAAGGCTACGAATAACTAGGCGAAATAACGGGACACTCGAAACACCTAGATGTAAAGCCGTACTAACTTTTTAAAGTGTGTATTCATATGGACATGCTACTACACATCACCCTCGTGGTGTGTCGCCAACCATGTTGTGCCTGGCAAACATGAATTCGCTCTGCGTTATTTAAGACCGTGCATTCCGGTTTGAGATTTTGATATATGCACGCTTGATGCATGTCTCGGATATATTGTGAGTTCCGGTTTCTTGATATTCATGTCTGTGATATCGTGAGTATCGTTATTTCATATTCCGGATGTCATTTGTTCATGGAATATCTCATCATATGGTTGATATTTGCGGTATGGTTATCCTCTAATGCACAATTGTTTTGTTAATGGGCTCAGTCTGGAAAATAAAAAATGTACTTAGGGGGGGTGGGGGAGCCCACGGGGCTTAGTTTGGGGGAAAAAGTGTACTTACGGGGGTGTGGGGGCGGAGCCCCCCACCGGGGCTTAGTCCGGAAAAACAAAAGTGTACTTATGGGGTGGGGCGGAGCCCCCACCGGGCTCACTGAATCCGTGATTGCTACTGAAATTGTGCATTAATGAAGTTTCCGATGTTGATAACGTTTCGCAAAAACATTCCGTAGTAACGGGGGGAGCCCCCCCCCCCTGCCTGCCTTGATCCTCGAAAACATGCGAGAATATTTCACACAATAGCCGATTTCGATGGTAGTATGTATTCATCCGTGCTTGACGACTCCCGAAAATATGTTGTAAATCTTCTCATGCCGTGGCAATAGCTCCGCATATTTTCGGTGGTCCAACATTCTTAACTTTGGGTATTCGGTGTCTTTGATATACAGGCAATTGAAGATTGGTGACTCCGCCTGATGGGAATCCGGAGCGTCATTGCAACTTTAGCCATTATGATCAACAAACGGCTCATACGGGCCTTATTATGTTTGATGGTGTACTCCGCCGTGAATCCTACTTCTCATGATGCGATCTTCGACGATAGCATCGCTCCCATGGGGTACGTGGTCCCCATCACGAGAACCCCTTCCTCCACGACGCCCGCACAGGTGGCACTCACCACGACGGCCGGTGTTGGGCAGCAAAGGATACCGAACGCGTCGTGGAGGCGCGAGCACTTGCAACGGACTCGTAAAAACCGTATTCTCGCGTCCCGTGAACGACAACGTGCACGGTTGATGGGACGCGCCCGTCGTTGCACAAAGAACTCGTCAACAGGCTGTGGCTATGGACATCGACCATGATATGTCCGCCATCATTCCTCCCTTCGCCGATGCGGCCGTGGCGACTACGGGTGTGCGCGAGGCACCGATACTCCGAGCTGACCATGCCCCTGTCCAAGCACCGCCTTCCGCCCCCGAGGTCGACGATCCACTACCTTGCACCCAACTTGCTCGGCAGGCCGTGGCCATGCTCCTCGACGAGGGTTTGTTACCTACAGCCGCCACCGTTCCTCCCTCCGCCGATGCGGCCGTGGCGACTACGGGTGTGCGCGAGGCACCGATACTCCGAGCCGACCATGCCCCTGTCCAAGCACCGCCTTCCGCCCCTGAGGTCGACGATCCACTACCTTGCACCCAACTTGCTCAGCAGGCCGTGGCCATGCTCCTCGACAAGGGTTTATTACCTACAGCCGCGAGCCGCCACCGGTCCTCCCTCCGCCGATGCGGCCGTGGCGACTACGGGTGTGCGCGAGGCACCGATACTCCGAGCTGACCATGCCCCTGTCCAAGCACCGCCTTCCGCCCCTGAGGTCAACGATCCACTACCTTGCACCCAACTTGCTCAGCAGGCCGTGGCCATGCTCCTCGACAAGGGTTTATTACCTACAACCGCCACCGGTCCTCCCTCCGCCGATGCGGCCGTGGCGACTACGGGTGTGCGCGAGGCACCGATACTCCGAGCTGACCATGCCCCTGTCCAAGCACCGCCTTCCGCCCCTGAGGTCAACGATCCACTACCCACCACTCAACTTGCTCAGCAAGCCGTGGCCATGCTTATCGACGAGGGTATCTTTCGCCCCTTTCAAGCGGCCGCCTCCGTCGCCTCTGGGCCCGCTCAGCCCGCCCCCGCTGTTGTGCTGCGTCAACCTCCTCTCGCCGACTCTTTCTACCCCGATTATGGCGGAACACTTACGCAGATCGCGCAGCAAGCCGTGGCCATGCGCATCGAAGGCGGTTTCTTGCCGCCTCCGGCTGTCGACGCTGCTCCCAATTTTATGCAGGCGGCCGCCTCAGTCGCCCCCAGGCTTGGTCCGCCCGATCCCATGGTTGTGTTACGTCAACCACCTTTCGACATATCCCACCCCGATGCGGGCGGAACTCTTACGCAGTTCGCGCAGCAAGCCGTGGCGATGCGCACTGAAGGCGGCATATCTCCTCCTCCGGCGGTCGACGCTGCTCCCAACTCTCTCCAAGCGGCCGCCTCAGTCACCACCGGGCTAGCTCAACCTGACGCCGTTGCTGTGCTATGTCTCCCACCTCTCGACATATCCCACCCCGATGATGGTGGAACACTCACGCAGATCGCGCGGCAAGCCGTGACCATGCGCATCGACGCCGGCGTATCGCCCCCTCCGGCCATCGCCGCGGAGCCCTTTATCTTTCAGGCGCCCGCCTCGGTTGCCACCCTCAGTACTCCACGTTCGCGCCGAAAGTCTTCGACTCCTATTCGACGTTCTTCTAATTCGTCTGGATTGCAAACGACCACCCCACGTTCCGAACCCTTGTCCAAGACTTCCGCTCGGGTTGAGCCACTAAGTCCTCTACGACCGCTTACTTTATTCCAAGCTTTCAGGGGTGGGTGTGATACCACTCGATCTGCGCGTTTAACCACGACGGATAATCCTACGCCTACCCCACCGCCGATACCATCTCCGAGTACGGTTCCTTGCATCTCGTCGCCTGCGCATGCACCAAGCCCGATGGACCGTTTACTCCCCGGGCGAATGCTAAATGACGAAATTGTGGATTTGTATCTAGCGTACCTACGTCACGTCGAGAAGCAACGACAATCATCTGGCCAGGCCCCACGTATCCACTATTTCTCGGCTAGGTTTTATACGAAGTTAACGGAAGTATTCATCCCCGACCATCGGACGCACGCGGTGCAACTAGTGGGAGACACGTTCGTGGACATTACACCACCTGGTTCTCAGGAGCCCATGGCCATAGACCCACAAGCCGCCCCCGTGTACAGCCGCAATGTGCGCAGTTGGAATACCGAGCGCGCATTGGGGTATGTCATAACGTGTTGCGATATCTTCATGGTGCCTATCCACCATCCTGGGGACCCGGGGCATTGGTCATTATTCGTGGTTGACGTTCCACGGAGCTGCATCGATCACCAAGTACGATTCCATGTGCGACGTGCACCATCCCGAGGATATTTGCTTCATCAATCTAGAAACATTTATGCGTGAGGAATTCGCCGCACACAATTCTGCACGCCTCTCGGGAGTCACTTGGTGTAGGCAGACCGCTGTTGACGCCCCTCAGCAACATAACAACATCGATTGCGGGGTCTACGTGCTGCTCAACGCCACATTTATTTCTAAAGACGAACCTCTCAGCTATACCTTCGTTCACATCGCCGCCGCCAGATCCACCATCTCCGAGCGCATCTTGAGGCACGGTGAACAGTTGTCGACTGAGCGACACTTGCGTATGAAAGGCCGAGGGCGGGCTGGAAAGCGTCGTAGCTCCCTTACTTCATCCTCACCATCGATTTATACCCCGAGAACTTTGCGGCGGAGCTCCAACGCTCGTCGCCAACGAGCCCGACGCTCCCAGCCCGGGGTGATGGAAGCCGAGGCTCAAGGCAAACGAGCCCGACGCTCCCAACCCGGGGTGAAGGAAAGCCGAGCTGAAGGTGAACGAGACCGACGCTCCCAGCCCGGGGTGAAGGAAGCCGAGGCTCAAGGTGAACGAGACCGACGCTCCCAACCCGATGATCACATCTCGCCGCATTATTCCATCTCGCCGCATGATCACATCTCACCGCATTATTACATCTCACCGCATTCTTACATCTCACCGCATTATTTCATCTCACCGCATCATTTCATCTCACCGGGGTGAAGGAAGGCGAGGCCGCAGGAGCGCAGCAGAAACGTCAAGATGAAAGGCGAGACGAGTTAGAACGGCGAATGCGCGTAAACGAAACCCTCCCAAAATCTTCAGCCTTCCCAACCCCGCAAGACTTGGCGGGATTCGAGCAATGGCCAAACATCGCGGTCGCCGCCTTATGGGAGAGCACTGGCATCGCACGATACCGCCGACATGAAGACATTTCCGATCCGGATGTACGGGAAAGTTATGTGAAAGAGATTGACGCCGCGGTGGTGACGGACGATATTTTGCAGCGATGTGTGAGTGCGTATGTGGACCGTACGTCTAATAAGCGGACTTTGGCTTCGTGTGCATCGTGTGGCATCCGTGATGTCGATCGTGAGTACCGCCAAGATATCCCTTTGAGCGAGTTGCATGACTCGTGCGTCGAGCTTACACGGGTTGAGCGT
>LGRX02027309.1:0-14117 GCA_001247695.2 Cymbomonas tetramitiformis | reverse complement strand
TCACACCGCACCATATATATTCAGTGTGCCCAACCCACATGCGCCCACGGTCCACCGCACCAACCCGAAACAGCCACATACATCCTACCGGCCACACAATTTTATTATGGTCGCGTGCCAGAGGAGCTGTCCTCACACCGCACCAAATATATTCCGTGTCCCCAACCCACATGCGCCCACGGTCCACCGCACCGACCCAAAACACACACACATACATGCTACCGGCCACACCCCCTTAATATGGTCGCGTGTCAGAGGATTTGTCCTCACACCGCACCATAGATATTCGGTGTGCCCAACCCACATGCGCCCACGGTCCACCGCACCGACCCGAAACAAACACACACTTCTACATCCTACCGGCCACACCCCCTTGTTATGGTCGCGTGTCAGAGGATTTGTCCTCACACCGCACCATAGATATTCGGTGTGCCCAACCACATGCGCCCACGGTCCACCGCACCGACCCAAAACAAACACACACATCTACATCCTACCGGCCACACCCCCTTGTTATGGTCGCGTGTCAGAGGATTTGTCCTCACACCGCACCATAGATATTCGGTGTGCCCAACCCACATGCGCCCACGGTCCACCGCACCGACCCGAAACAAACACATACATCCTACCGGCCACACCCCCTTAATATGGTCGCGTGCCAGAGGAGCTGTCCTCACACCGCACCATAGATATTCGGTGTGCCCAACCCAAATGCGCCCACGGTCCACCGCACCGACCCAAAACAAACACACCCATCAACATCCTACCGGCCACACCCCCTTGTTATGGTCGCGTGTCGGAGGATTTGTCCTCACACCGCACCATAGATATTCGGTGTGCCCAACCCACATGCGCCCACGGTCCACCGCACCGACCCGAAACAAACGCATACATCCTACCGGCCACACCCCCTTAATATGGTCGCGTGTCAGAGGAGCTGTCCTCACACCGCACCATATATATACGATTTGCCCAACCCACATGCGCCCACGGTCTGCCGCACCCACCCAAAACAAACACATACACCCTACCGGCCACACCCCCTTAATATGGTCGCGTGTCAGAGGAGTTGTCCTCACACCGCACCATACGTATTCAATGTGCCCTACCCATTTACGCCCACGGTCTGCCGCACCAACCCGAAACATCCTCGAAAATTCCAGCTACCACACCCCGTTTCAACCGAGCCACGGGTCCGGGGGCGCGCCTCGAGCCTTGCAAAACAAGGACACGCGCACGCCTCTCCTAACCCACCGGCTGGGATCCTCACCTACCCCGACCGAAAATGCAATGTAGCCACGGGTACAGGGGGGGCGCAGCGAGCCTTGAATCAGGCCACGCGCACGCCGCTCCCGACCCACCGGCACATCATCGGGGAAAAGAAAAACAACCATTTGTCATGTAACCTTACCGGCCGGTCGAAGCAGTACCCTCCCGAGCTGACCACCATGCAGACACCAACACAAGTGGAACACGCTTGTTGTACGCACGTCTCTTTTTAAGCAACCTCTGACGGCGGAACGTGTGACATAAATTAGGTTCAAGATATGCAAACGGTTTCAGGAAACGCAGAAAACTCACCGGCGGTTCTGCAGGCTCTTCAGGCGCGCCGCCTTCTTCACCCGCGGGCTCCTCGTTGACGTCCTCATTGAGGTCCAACGCGGCTGCTGCACCGGCTTGGCCAGCTTGGCCCCCAACCTGCACACCCGATAACCCGACTGTGTGGGGGGAAAAAACAAACGCAAAACGTCGGTCTAAGACCATGCTGTTTCACAAAATTTTAACTGAAACTCGCACCGGTGGATCTCCCCCGTTCCCGCCGTTGGAGCGTCCCGCCGCAGCAAGGAGTCTTGCTGCGCGATTGCTACCAGACGTACGTGCGGGAGGAGAAGACGCCATGTTTATTATATATTCAAACTTCAAAATTTCTACTAGGGCGGAAAGGGAAGGTGGTCAAAAAACCTTCTCTTTCGAAAGAACGAATAAGCCCCGCCCGCCGCAGTTTAACCCCTCGCCTGATTTGAAATCGAGTGTTCCAAGTATTTATTATTTTACAGTATATATGTCACATGCGTGGGTATGATGACGATCGCGATTTTGATTGGACTACACCACTGACAGGCTTTCCCCATTCACGACATTCCCTGACATATTTATAGTGCACGCGAGCCTTCGCGAATCAGGTTGCTACAAACTTTTATACCTCGACTGATTCAGTGTGTATAATTACTCATCGTCGACTGCCAGACAAATCTTTGGCCTTTTACAAACCCAGCCTCTTCGAGTCATATCTCCTAGCATCGCGCCAGTCATTCTGGGGCTCTCGCGTGAACCCTGGGGCATCCTGAAGCGGGCTTGGTGACATTCCTATGTCATCGGGTGTATAATTCTACCGATTTATACCGACTTAAGCAAACTTAAGCAAACTTAAGCAAACTTAAGAAAACTTAAGCAAACTTAAGCAAACTTAAGCAAAAACCTTGTTCTAGTGCAAGGCTGGAGCCACCGCTCTTCCCGACGCTCCCCAACGCTCTCAATCGCTAAGACCACTCGCGTCAGATTCCCATCCGCCCTCAGGTCGCACTCCCGCTAACGCTATCGGTTCCGGTTCAAACTCGGGCGGGTCACTCTCAACAACAGCTGACTGGGCTAAAACGCTCATCTCGCTCAGATCCTCCCTGACAAGCAGTTCAGACAGGAACGCATGCACCTCTTCATGTAGGGTCAGGTTGTGGAAAAGCTGTTTTAACAGTGCTGACGGAATCCCATACAAATTCTCTCGCGCTCCTTCGCGAACACACCTCCGGCTCTCATCGCGCGCCCTCCTTGCGCTACTTTCTCGTGCCTACCGTGCTGCCGGAAGAACTCGCAAGGCGTATCGGAATCGCACACTCGCAAGGGTGTGCGCAACGGAACGTTGGTCCAGATGTGCGTGGGCTTCCTGTATGCGGTCCCGTATTTGCAGTATGTGACGAGGTGCGGAGCTGGTAGATTGCTCATGCAGCGACGCGTGTGCAACCCGTGGGGCTCTCTTCCCCTCGGGTTCTCAATGAAGTATGCTTCGGGCCTCAAGTACCGGATGATTTCCAATGTCCTACGAACTCGCCTGTCCGCAGCACGCAAATCTCGGATGCCTACCGTCTTCGCTTGGCTGTACTCTGTGCAAGGTGGGCTAGCCCAGACTACGTCGAAGTGTCCTGGTCTGAACTGTCGGTAGTCCCATCGCATGATATCCTCGCAATGTGTGGGGCCCCACTTGGGCTGAATGTCTACAGCAACTACTTCGCTGTTGGGAAATTGCTTAGTGAACTGCCTCTCGACTGACCCGGTCCCACAAAACAATACAAGAATCTTAGACTGGCCGACCGGCTCCTTCTCAAGTGCTGCGGCTCCGTTGACTGGCGGCAGGGTGCTCTGAGCAGATACTCTCGCGAAAGTTCCTACTTCCTCATCAAACCTCTCCTCTGGCACCCATGGCATTGCTCCGTCTACCTTGAGCTCCTCCGATAGCGTGGTCCATACCGCTCCTGCGGACTCGTCGCGTCTCTTACGGACCCTAAGCTTCTCTCGCTCCACTCTCTTAGCCTCGATCCTCTCAAACTCCAACAACGCTCGGTTGGGAACACCGGGCCTGCCGGCTCCGTCCCACTCCAGATCCTCTCGGGTCTTCCACTCGTTCTCACTGCGGGGCATTCTTGTCCACTTGACCAGGTACTCTGTCCACCTCCTGCCCTGGCGCTGGCGCGTGCGCGAACGCTCCACCCTCTCGACGTGGGTTTCCTTGCGCCCGCTGACGTCCAACGGAGGAGGGGGAATCTCCTTAGCTCTCTCAACGAAGCGGCTGCCCGACTCTACTGGCGAAAGCCGGTCCACGGTAAACACATCGTGCACTTTCCACTGCTTAGGCGTCTGCAACCTATAGGCCGACGGTGCGCCTCTATCGCTCGCGGGAAGGGCCATCTGCCTGTCGCTGTGAAAGACTTCCAGCACCCGAAGGGGCCCAAGGCGCTTCTTAAGCAATTTCTTGTGCAACCCGCGGTCGCCCGGCTGGGTGAGGTGCGTGGCATCCACCCAAACCTCATCGCCTACTGCGTAACTCCTGGACCTGTGACGCGCGTCGTACTGGGCGGATGGAATCGCCGAAATGAGACTGGAACCGGCAAATGAGACTCAAATGAGACAGGGTATTTTTTTGCGGAATTTTGGTTCCAGGGGCCATATGGATGTGGTATCCATGATTAAAAACGAATTTCGTCGAGAAATTTTGGTTTTAGAGGCATAAAGTGGCCAAAAACACGCCGCGATGGCCGAAAAATCTGAGTATCGAAAAAAGTTGCACAAGATAAGACTATTGCGATATGTACATTTAAGAAACTTGAAAATATGTTATAAAAACAATGTAAGTTGAAAATTTATGGAAAATCCATGTCTACCCCTATCTTAGAGTGTTTTTTGGAGGTGTTTCGTGTCTCGTAAAGCGGCGACACACTGAAAACTTGGGGAAAAGAAGCTAATTTATGTTGTTAAGATGGCTTATGCTAAGATTTATTACACATATCGTGTATTATTGTCAAAATATATCATAGGAAACAGAGGTCACTTCACCAAGAGCGAATGAATGAGTAAATTGAGGCTTTTGAAGCCATTTTGCCTTAGGGTTTGACTGTGCACACTCAAAACTTGGGAAATCACTCTATTTTATGTTGTTATGGTGGACCAAGTTAAGTTTTATCATACACGTTGCATATTATTGTTGAAATACGTCATAGGAAACGAAGGTCACTTATCCCAAAGCAGGCGGATGGGTAAAATGAGGCCTTAAAAGCCATTTCGGCTCAGGGTTTGACCGTGCACATCGTGCCAGTGGTCCTATCCTACCCAAATCGCTGCTCGTGCGGCGTAGTGGCGAGTTAAAAGCTGCCTACAACAGTATTCACGACGCGGAACAAGTCGCGGTATATCCATATGCGTTCGCGAGGATGCAGAGAGTGATGTTCGTTTTGGGTTCATGGTGAAATTGTAGCATGAACCCAAAATCAACCAGACCTTGACCTGATTCCAAATAGACACACGTAAGTGCGGTTTAAAACACCTAATATACCTCGTACAAGTCTCTCAACCCACTTTCTTGCCGCCCTATAGTCTGCAAGCTAAGATGAAAACGCAGGTCCCAATCGAGCCGTGGTACACCGAGGCAAATCAACGAAAACACTCCTCCAACCTGTGATTCACAAGATGCTTGTCAGCCGGGGTGTCGGGACTCGAACCCGACCTGTGTAGTTTTTAGCTACACAGGCCACCAAGCACCCCCATCTTACTCTAGAAGATCGTCTTCGTGGCTCCGCGCCCCAAGAACTTACTGGGCACAAGCCAAACTCCGAAAGCAAAAATGTGGTAAGCCCCTCCTTATTTCAACTTGGGCTATGTGATGAGCACGAGGGAACTCAGCATGAGCTCTCGAGTCCCCCCGTGTGCGATGTCCGTGGATACTCGCCCCACAGACTACACGATGAAGCAATTTTGTGGACCATCTGCGCCGTCCCTCCTCCAACCTGGCATACACAAGACGCTTGTCAGCGGGGGTGTCGGGACTCGAACCCGACCTGTGTAGTTTTAAGCTACACCGGCCACCAAGCACCCCCATCTTACTCGAGAAAATCATGTTTGTGGCTCCGCACCCCAAGAACTCACTACACCAGGCCTTGTAAACTCCGATTGCAAAAAAAGAGTAAGTCCCTTCTAGTTTCAAACTGGTTGTGTGATGTGCACAAGGGAACTCGACATGAGCTCCCGTATTCCCCTGTATGCTAGGTTCGTTGGTACGCGCCCCCCAAACTACACGAGGCAAAAATTCCCTTGGAAATGAGTGGTATGAGATGTGAGCACACATTTCGACTCAGGGTTTAGCTATGAAACCCCACTGCGTCTGTGTCAAATATACCTGGGCATATCTCTACTTCACACCATACGCGCCCTCACGTTGCACCTCCGAAATTCTGCAGTGGACCAGGTTGAGGACTATCCGACGAGGAGAGCCGCATACAGGGATGCCCAGAAATGTGACTCGGCTGGAAGGGGACGGTGCCAGCAACACGCACCAGTTTGCGGCCGCCTGAAGTAGTGGCGAGATCGTTAATGCGCGCCACCGCCCAGTGGCACAGCTCGTTTCCTTCGATATCCCACAGGTACCTGCCACCCCACATGCCGCCACCCCCCGCGGCCTGAACGACACGCCACCCCCCACGGCCTGAAGCACGCACCTGAAGGCGGTCCTCCGGAAGTTTGACCTCGAGTACTATTTGCTGAAGAGATAAATCGCACGCACCCGAACAGAAATCGAGAGTGGAGCCAACTCAATCTGGAGGTCACTTCAATCTCAAGAGTTCAAGAGACTGGTGGCACAAACTGGAAGATAGATGCAAGTGCCTCCGCGTTTTCAGCGTTCGTACCGCGACAATTAAATACGGTGGGAAATGTCTTATTGAACTCTTCGCCAACTATTGTGAGTACAACGTTTGTCCCGGCTTCACTTAAACAAAAATATTTTTTGAAACCTCGGTGTTATCAGGCACAGATTTTCAGGGCAAGCAACGTTTATGGAAAAACCATATTGCAGCAGGACCCTCATGGAATGAACACCCGCCAACATCACTCAGAGAACAGATGGCGCATCTTGGTTCCTTGAGTAGCAATCCGGCGCCGGACGAAGACTTTTGCCTGTGATATCATAGCGTTCGATACACTGAGTGAGCGACTCTGAAGCCCTCCATGTAGTGTCTCGCTGTGGCATAAGAGATATGTGATATGGCATAGCAAGTTTTCGCGTCTAAAACGTGCGCTAACAGGGCTCAGACGGTCACATCACATGCGTTCAAATCAATAGAGAAAAAATGCGTGACATACCATGTATCCACACATACTCATCCCGGCTGCGACCGGGAGAAGAACATAGGGGAGACCAGCAACCTGAAGTGCACCGGATGAAGGTTACTGAGAATCAACGTTCGGAGGCAGCACTGCAATAACTTAGCAGTCCTGAAGGTGGGATACTAAACAACCATAAGAAGCAAGCTGGGCAAAATACTTTGCTGTGGCGTGAAATAGCTTTGCTGAGGCAGTGTGTTAAGGAGCTGAAATTCAGAAGACCCTGAACCCTGAGAAAGTATACCCTACTCGGCGCTAGCAGCGTTAGTTGCGGGCAGCTCAACCCATAGGAAGCTCCAGCTGACAGAGTAGTGCATATTGAGATTATCAGAAGTCCAATATCCGGATAAGCCCTGCTTTCCAGGAAAACGGACGCTCATCCGAGCTCATACTTTTGAACGACCTAAGAACTGCTATCCATGGAGCCGAAGCAAACGCTCATAGGCTTTCCATCACTGAGACACTAGTGCTTTGCGCGCCAGGATGCACAGTTGTGTGTCGTGTTCACGTCCATGCGTGACACGGTCACGAAGGTGGTCCACAGTTGAAGCACGTGTCTTGTATGCTCCAATGCATAATCAGCTTTGAAGTATTTGGACAAAAAACTTGTGATGGTGTCTGGTTCATAGCTCTCTTTGAACTGGATCGAGTGAAAAATAATACCATGTACAAAGCGTTCTTGCCCTAACGTCAACGAAAAGGGAACGTTTAGCTATGGGTTGTGACCTCTGTTGGATGGTGCCAGTCCTCTTGCGTGAATGGGTTCGGAGGATCATCAAACCACAGGTCGTGGTAGCCCGAATCGGCCATATTGCGGGGAAAACCCCACCCTTCTAGTTCACCGTCTTCGAACATCAGGCTGAAGTTGTCACATCAAAGTTCGCTTCCCGCGTTGGCCGCATGTTCAGAAGCTTGACTTCTCGACAACGCCTCCTAAGTCACTTACACAGTTTCGGAATTCTAAAATCGATTTGCTTTTTCTCATAGAAAATAATTTCGGGAAAATTTGCGTCTTCACAATTCTCTTTATGTGAAGTCTTCAGGAATTCTCAGAATTCGTCGAGCAGGGCCCCAGCGCCCGTGACGAATTCTGAGAATTCGTCGAGCAGGGCCGCACGCCAGCGCCCGTGACGAATTCTGAGAATTCGTCGAGGACCCGTGACGAATTCTCACGAATTCTCAGAATTCGTCACGGGCGCTCGACGAATTCTCAGAATTCGTCGAGCAGGGCCCCACCGCCCGTGACGAATTCTGAGAATTTGTCGAGCAGGGCCCCAGCGCCCGTGACGAATTCTGAGAATTCGTCGAGCAGGGCCCCAGCGCCCGTGACGAATTCTGAGAATTCGTCGAGCAGGGCCCCACCGCCCGTGACGAGTTCTGAGAATTTGTCGAGCAGGGCCCCAGCGCCCGTAACGAATTCTGAGAATTCGTCGAGCAGGGCCCCAGCGCCCGTGACGAATTCTGAGAATTCGTCGAGCAGGGCCCCAGCGCCCGTGACGAATTCTGAGAATTCGTCGAGCAGGGCCCCAGCGCCCGTGACGAATTCTGAGAATTCGTCGAGCAGGGCCCCAGCGCCCGTGACGAATTCCGAGAATTCGTCGAGCAGGGCTTCATCGCCTGTGACGAATTCTGAGAATTCCTGAAGACTTCACATAAAGAGAATTGTGAAGACGCAAATTTTCCCGAAATTATTTTCTATGAGAAAAAGCAAATCGATTTTAGAATTCCGAAACTGTGTAAGTGACTTAGGAGGCGTTGTCGAGAAGTCAAGCTTCTGAACATGCGGCCAACGCGGCAAGCGAACTTTGATGTGACAACTTCAGCCTGATGTTCGAAGACGGTGAACTAGAAGGGTGGGGGTTTCCCCGCAATATGGCCGATTCGGGCTACCACGACCTGTGGTTTGATGATCCTCCGAACCCATTCACGCAAGAGGACTGGCACCATCCAACAGAGGTCACAACCCATAGCTAAACGTTCCCTTTTCGTTGACGTTAGGGCAAGAACGCTTTGTACATGGTATTATTTTTCACTCGATCCAGTTCAAAGAGAGCTATGAACCAGACACCATCACAAGTTTTTTGTCCAAATACTTCAAAGCTGATTATGCATTGGAGCATACAAGACACGTGCTTCAACTGTGGACCACCTTCGTGACCGTGTCACGCATGGACGTGAACACGACACACAACTGTGCATCCTGGCGCGCAAAGCACTAGTGTCTCAGTGATGGAAAGCCTATGAGCGTTTGCTTCGGCTCCATGGAGAGCAGTTCTTAGGTCGTTCAAAAGTATGAGCTCGGATGAGCGTCCGTTTTCCTGGAAAGCAGGGCTTATCCGGATATTGGACTTCTGATAATCTCAATATGCACTACTCTGTCAGCTGGAGCTTCCTATGGGTTGAGCTGCCCGCAACTAACGCTGCTAGCGCCGAGTAGGGTATACTTTCTCAGGGTTCAGGGTCTTCTGAATTTCAGCTCCTTAACACACTGCCTCAGCAAAGCTATTTCACGCCACAGCAAAGTATTTTGCCCAGCTTGCTTCTTATGGTTGTTTAGTATCCCACCTTCAGGACTGCTAAGTTATTGCAGTGCTGCCTCCGAACGTTGATTCTCAGTAACCTTCATCCGGTGCACTTCAGGCTGCTGGTCTCCCCTATGTTCTTCTCCCGGTCGCAGCCGGGATGAGTATGTGTGGATACATGGTATGTCACGCATTTTTCCTCTATTGATTTGAACGCATGTGATGTGACCGTCTGAGCCCTGTTAGCGCACGTTTTAGACGCGAAAACTTGCTATGCCATATCACATATCTCTTATGCCACAGCGAGACACTACATGGAGGGCTTCAGAGTCGCTCACTCAGTGTATCGAACGCTATGATATCACAGGCAAAAGTCTTCGTCCGGCGCCGGATTGCTACTCAAGGAACCAAGATGCGCCATCTGTTCTCTGAGTGATGTTGGCGGGTGTTCATTCCATGAGGGTCTGCTGCAATATGGTTTTTCCATAAACGTTGCTTGCCCTGAAAATCTGTGCCTGATAACACCGAGGTTTCAAAAAATATTTTTGTTTAAGTGAAGCCGGGACAAACGTTGTACTCAATAGTTGGCGAAGAGTTCAATAAGACATTTCCCACCGTATTTAATTGTCGCGGTACGAACGCGGAGGCACTTGCATCTATCTTCCAGTTTGTGCCACCAGTCTCTTGAACTCTTGAGATTGAAGTGACCTCCAGATTGAGTTGGCTCCACTCTCGATTTCTGTTCGGGTGCGTGCCATTTATCTCTTCAGCAAATAGTACTCGAGGTCAAACTTCCGGAGGACCGCCTTCAGGTGCGTGCTTCAGGCCGTGGGGGGTGGCGTGTCGTTCAGGCCGCGGGGGGTGGCGGCATGTGGGGTGGCAGGTACCTGTGGGATATCGAAGGAAACGAGCTGTGCCACTGGGCGGTGGCGCGCATTAACGATCTCGCCACTACTTCAGGCGGCCGCAAACTGGTGCGTGTTGCTGGCACCGTCCCCTTCCAGCCGAGTCACATTTCTGGGCATCCCTGTATGCGGCTCTCCTCGTCGGATAGTCCTCAACCTGGTCCACTGCAGAATTTCGGAGGTGCAACGTGAGGGCGCGTATGGTGTGAAGTAGAGATATGCCCAGGTATATTTGACACAGACGCAGTGGGGTTTCATAGCTAAACCCTGAGTCGAAATGTGTGCTCACATCTCATACCACTCATTTCCAAGGGAATTTTTGCCTCGTGTAGTTTGGGGGGCGCGTACCAACGAACCTAGCATACAGGGGAATACGGGAGCTCCTGTCGAGTTCCCTTGTGCACATCACACAACCAGTTTGAAACTAGAAGGGACTTACTCTTTTTTTGCAATCGGAGTTTACAAGGCCTGGTGTAGTGAGTTCTTGGGGTGCGGAGCCACAAACATGATTTTCTCGAGTAAGATGGGGGTGCTTGGTGGCCGGTGTAGCTTAAAACTACACAGGTCGGGTTCGAGTCCCGACACCCCCGCTCACAAGCGTCTTGTGTATGCCAGGTTGGAGGAGGGACGGCGAAGATGGTCCACAAAATTGCTTCATCGTGTAGTCTGTGGGACGAGTATCCACGGACATCGCACACGGGGGGACTCGGGAGCTCATGCCGAGTTCCCTCGTGCTCATCACATAGCCCAAGTTGAAATAAGGAGGGGCTTACCACATTTTTGCAATCGGAGTTTGGCTGGGCCCAGTAAGTTCTTGGGGCGCGGAGCCACGAAGACGATTTTCTAGAGTAAGATGGGGGTGCTTGGTGGCATGTGTAGTTTTCAACTACACAGGTCGGGTTCGAGTCCCGACACCCCCGCTCACAAGCGTCTTGTGCATGCCAGGAGGAAGATCCCCATTGCTTTTTTATTTGGAAAACGCCCTAGTGCACTTCGGCCGGAATCGATTTGAGGTCAGGCTTTCAACCTTTTTTGCATACAGGGCGGCCTGAAAGTGGGTTGAGAGACTTGTATTAGGTATATTAGTTTCGTAGAAGTGCACTTACGGGTGTGCTTGTTTGGTCCAGGCCAAGGCTGGTTTTGGGTTCCGGCAGGGTGAAACCCAAAGTGAAATTGCAGGTTTCACCCTGAACCCAAAATGAACATCTTTCTACGTACCGCCAACGCATATTTTCATACTTGCACTTACTCCACGTCAAAAGTACCGTTCTAAACACAACTTATCTCGCCACGATGCTGCGCGAGCCGTGATTTGTGTAGAATAGGTCTGCTAGCACGGTTGCGTTGTCACTTTTTTGCATCGCATTATCGAATATTCAACCAAGTGCACTCCCAAGTTATAGTTCAAACTGGAATAAACGACTGTGTTATTATATGTATTGCTATACCTAGAAATGATATGCATACACGATTTGATACAGGCATGGTAAGGGTTCATAGCCAAACCCTGAGCCAAAATGTCTGCTCAGGCCTCATCGTTCACTCATTCACTTGCCCTCGGATATGTTACCTTTGTTTCTCGGATGGTTATATACATCAAATATGTGTAAGTTCCACGAAAAAAATTGGACTCAAACGAGTGAGAGCATGGATACGCTCACTTTCGCGATTCCGCCCTTGTACAACCATTATACGATCGGCCCCGTAATGCCATTTCCCCACCGGAGAGTGGTTGAAGTTGGAAAAATCCAATTTTTCCCACGGGGTTCACATTGTTACGCATTAAGCAATGCAAAGTATATAAAAAATACATACTTGAAAAAGTTTTGGGGATTTTTCGTCGAGAATCGTATTTTTGGTGATTTTTCTGAGTTCGCGCGGCAGAAAAACACACTAAATCGTCGAAAAAACATCAAATTTCTCAAAATTTGCATTCGAGAATGTTATTTTTTGTTTAAGTGCATCAAATGTGTGTAAATTCCACAAAAAAAAATGACCCCAAAAAAATGAGACTGGAATGAGACTGGGGCCAGTCTCATTCCGGCGATTCCATCGTTCGTACCTCGGTGACGCCACGGGTCCGGGGGCGCGTAGGGAGTGCTAACAGCCCTCTTAACACGCAACTCCCGACCCATCGGCTTGATGCCACCACCCGTCGCGGGATCTGGGGGCGCGTAGAGAGTGCTAACAGCCCTCTTAACACGCAACTCCCGACCCATGGGCATCCACAACAACCCACCACAAAACACACCTCGGGTTACAGGCGCGTGCTCGGGGAGCTGTCCCCACATATTGAACATCCCAACCTTCTACAACCGGGCGCCTGCCCACCATGCACACCGTCGCCCATAATACGGTACCGCCCACTATCACATGCAGCCCCTAAGGATCAGGCGCGTGTCCGGGGAGCTGTCCCCACATCGCAGCCGTCACCAACAGCCTGCGCACTAACCCTTGCGACTTCCATACGCACCGTACCTCGGTGACGCCACGGGTCCGGGGGCGCGTAGGGAGTGCTGACAGCCCTGTTAACACGCAACTTCCGACCCATCGGCTTGATGCCACCATCCGTCGTGGGATCTGGGGGCGCGTAGAGAGTGCTAACAGCCCTCTTAACACGCAACTCCCGACCCATGGGCATCCACAACAACCCACCACAAAACACAACTCGGGTTACAGGCGCGTGCTCGGGGAGCTGTCCCCACATATTGAACATCCCAACCTTCTACACCCGGGCGCCTGCCCACCATGCACACCGTCGCCCACAATACGGTACCGCCCACTATCACATGCAGCCCCTAAGGATCAGGCGCGTGTCCGGGGAGCTGTCCCCACATCGCAGCCGTCACCAACAGCCTGCGCACTAACCCTTGCGACTTCCATACACACCGTACCTCGGTGACGCCACGGGTCCGGGGGCGCGTAGGGAGTGCTAACAGCCCTCTTAACACGCAACTCCCGACCCATCGGCTTGATGCCACCACCCGTCGCGGGATCTGGGGGCGCGTAGAGAGTGCTAACAGCCCTCTTAACACGCAACTCCCGACCCATGGGCATCCACAACAACCCACCACAAAACACACCTCGGGTTACAGGCGCGTGCTCGGGGAGCTGTCCCCACATATTGAACATCCCAACCTTCTACAACCGGGCGCCTGCCCACCATGCACACCGTCGCCCACAATACGGTACCGCCCACTATCACATGCAGCCCCTAAGGATCAGGCGCGTGTCCGGGGAGCTGTCCCCACATCGCAGCCGTCACCAACAGCCTGCGCACTAACCCTTGCGACTTCCATACACACCGTACCTCGGTGACGCCACGGGTCCGGGGGCGCGTAGGGAGTGCTAACAGCCCTCTTAACACGCAACTCCCGACCCGTCGGCTTGATGCCACCACCCGTCGCGGGATCTGGGGGCGCGTAGAGAGTGCTAACAGCCCTCTTAACACGCAACTCCCGACCCATGGGCATCCACAACAACCCATCACAAAACACACCTCGGGTAACAGGCGCGTGCGCGGGGAGCTGTCCCCACATATTGAACATCCCAAGCAACCTTCTACAACCGGGCGCCTGCCCACCATGCACACCGTCGCCCACAATACGGTACCGCCCACTATCACATGCAGCCCCTAAGGATCAGGCGCGTGTCCGGGGAGTTGTCCCCACATCGCAGCCGTCACCAACAGCCTGCGCACTAACCCATGCGACTTCCATACACACCGTGCCTCGGTGACGCCACGGGTCCGGGGGCGCGTAGGGAG
>LGRX02027308.1:0-10106 GCA_001247695.2 Cymbomonas tetramitiformis | reverse complement strand
GCACTAACCCTTCCGACTTCCATACGCACCGTACCTCGGTGACGCCACGGGTCCGGGGGCGCGTAGGGAGTGCTAACAGCCCTCTTAACACGCAACTCCCGACCCATCGGCTTGATGCCACCACCCGTCGAGGGATCTGGGGGCGCGTAGAGAGTGCTAACAGCCCTCTTAACACGCAACTCCCGACCCATGGGCATCCACAACAACCCACCACAAAACACACCTCGCGTTACAGGCGCGTGCTTGGGGAGCTGTCCCCACATATTGGACATCCCAAGTAACCTTCTACAACCGGGCGCCTGCCCACCGTGCACACCGTCGCCCACAATACGGTACCGCCCACTATCACATGCAGCCCCTAAGGATCAGGCGCGTGTCCGGGGAGTTGTCCCCACATCGCAGCCGGCACCAACAGCCTGCGCACTAACCCTTGCGACTTCCATACGCACCGTACCTCGGTGACGCCACGGGTCCGGGGGCGCGTAGGGAGTGCTAACAGCCCTCTTAACACGCAACTCCCGACCCATCGGCTTGATGCCACCACCCGTCGCGGGATCTGGGGGCGCGTAGAGAGTGCTAACAGCCCTCTTAACACGCAACTCCCGACCCATGGGCATCCACAACAACCCATCACAAAACACACCTCGCGTTACAGGCGCGTGCTCGGGGAGCTGTCCCCACATATTGAACATCCCAACCTTCTACACCCGGGCGCCTGCCCACCATGCATACCGTCGCCCACAATACGGTACCGCCCACTATCACATGCAGCCCCTAAGGATCAGGCGCGTGTCCGGGGAGCTGTCCCCACATCGCAGCCGTCACCAACAGCCTGCGCACTAACCCTTGCGCCTTCCATACGCACCGTACCTCGGTGACGCCACGGGTCCGGGGGCGCGTAGGGAGTGCTAACAGCCCTCTTAACACGCAACTCCCGACCCATCGGCTTGATGCCACCACCCGTCGCGGGATCTGGGGGCGCGTAGAGAGTGCTGACAGCCCTCTTAACACGCAACTCCCGACCCATGGGCATCCACAACAACCCACCACAAAACACACCTCGGGTTACAGGCGCGTGCTCGGGGAGCTGTCCCCACATATTGAACATCCCAACCTTCTACAACCGGGCGCCTGCCCACCATGCACACCGTCGCCCATATATAATACTATACCGCCCACTATCACATGCAGCCCCTAAGGATCAGGCGCGTGTCCGGGGAGCTGTCCCCACATCGCAGCCGTCACCAACAGCCTGCGCACTAACCCATGCGACTTCCATACACACCGTACCTCGGTGACGCCACGGGTCCGGGGGCGCGTAGGGAGCGCTAACAGCCCTCTTAACACGCAACTCCCGACCCATCGGCTTGATGCCACCACCCGTCGCGGGATCTGGGGGCGCGTAGAGAGTGCTAACAGCCCTCTTAACACGCAACTCCCGACCCATGGGCATCCACAACAACCCGCCACAAACCATACCTCGGGTTACAGGCGCGTGCTCGGGGAGCTGTCCCCACATCTTGAACATCCCAAGCAACCTTCTACAACCGGGCGCCTGCCCACCATGCACACCGTCGCCCAGAATACGGTACCGCCCCCTATCACATGCAGCCCCTAAGGATCAGGCGCGTGTCCGGGGAGCTGTCCCCACATCGCAGCCGTCACCAACAGCCTGCGCACTAACCCTAGCGACTTCCATACGCACCGTACCTCGGTGACGCCACGGGTCCGGGGGCGCGTAGGGAGTGCTAACAGCCCTCTTAACACGCAACTCCCGACCCCTCGGCTTGATGCCACCACCCGTCGCGGGATCTGGGGGCGCGTAGAGAGTGCTAACAGCCCTCTTAACACGCAACTCCCGACCCATGGGCATCCACAACAACCCACCACAAAACGAAACTCGGGTTACAGGCGCGTGCTCGGGGAGCTGTCCCCACATATTGAACATCCCAACCTTCTACAACCGGGCGCCTGCCCACCATGCACACCGTCGCCCAGAATACGGTACCGCCCACTATCACATGCAGCCCCTAAGAATCAGGCGCGTGTCCGGGGAGCTGTCCCCACATCGCAGCCGTCACCAACCGCCTGCGCACTAACCCATGCGACTTCCATACACACCGTGCCTCGGTGACGCCACGGGTCCGGGGGCGCGTAGGGAGTGCTAACAGCCCTCTTAACACGCAACTCCCGACTCATCGGCTTGATGCCACCACCCGTCGCGGGTCTGGGGGCGCGTAGGGAGTGCTAACAGCCCTCTTAACACGCAACTCCCGACCCATGGGCATCCACAACAACCCACCACAAAACACCCCTCGGGTTACAGGCGCGTGCTCGGGGAGCTGTCCCCACATATTGAACATCCCAAGCAACCTTCTACAACCGGGCGCCTGCCCACCATGCACACCGTCGCCCACAATACGGTACCGCCCACTATCACATGCAGCCCCTAAGGATCAGGCGCGTGTCCGGGGAGCTGTCCCCACATCGCAGCCGGCACCAACAGCCTGCGCACTAACCCTTGCGACTTCCATACGCACCGTACCTCGGTGACGCCACGGGTCCGGGGGCGCGTAGGGAGTGCTAACAGCCCTCTTAACACGCAACTCCCGACCCATCGACTTGATGCCACCACCCGTCGCGGGATCTGGGGGCGCGTAGAGAGTGCTAACAGCCCTCTTAACACGCAACTCCCGACCCATGGGCATCCACAACAACCCATCACAAAACACACCTCGCGTTACAGGCGCGTGCTCGGGGAGCTGTTCCCACATATTGGACATCCCAAGCAACCTTCTACAACCGGGCGCCTGCCCACCATGCACACCGTCGCCCACAATATGGTACCGCCCACTATCACATGCAGCCCCTAAGGATCAGGCGCGTGTCCGGGGAGCTGTCCCCACATCGCAGCCGTCACCAACAGCCTGCGCACTAACCCTTGCGACTTCCATACGCACCGTACCTCGGTGACGCAACCGGTTTCGGGGGCGCGTAGGGAGTGCTAACAGCCCTCTTAACACGCAACTCCCGACCCATCGGCTTGATGCCACCACCCGTCGCGGGATCTGGGGGCGCGTAGAGAGTGCTAACAGCCCCCTTAACACGCAACTCCCGCCCCATGGGCATCCACAAGAACCCGCCATAAAATATACCTCGGGTTACAGGCGCGTGCTCGGGGAGCTGTCCCCACATATTGAACATCCCAAGCAACCTTCTACAACCGGGCGCCTGCCCACCATGCACACCGTCGCCCATAATACGGTACCGCCCACTATCACATGCAGCCCCTAAGGATCAGGCGCGTGTCCGGGGAGCTGTCCCCACATCGCAGCCGTCACCATCAGCCTGCGCACTAACCCTTGCGACTTCCATACGCACCGTACCTCGGTGACGCCACGGGTCCGGGGGCGCGTAGGGAGTGCTAACAGCCCTCTTAACACGCAACCCCCGACCCATCGGCTTGATGCCACCACCCGTCGCGGGTCTGGGGGGGCGTAGAGAGTGCTAACAGCCCTCTTAACACGCAACTCCCGACCCATGGGCATCCACAAGAACCCGCCAAAAGATATACCTCGGGTTTCAGGCGCGTGCTCGGGGAGCTGTCCCCACATATTAAACATCCCAAGCAACCTTCTACAACCGGGCGCCTGCCCACCATGCACACCGTCGCCCATAATACGGTACCGCCCACTATCACATGGAGCCCCTAAGGATCAGGCGCGTGTCCGAAGAGCTGTCTCCACATCGCAGCCGTCACCAACAGCCTGCGCACTAACCCATGCGACTTCCATACACACCGTACCTCGGTGACGCCACGGGTCCGGGGGCGCGTAGGGAGTGCTAACAGCCCTCTTAACACGCAACTCCCGACCCATCGGCTTGATGTCACCACCCGTCGCGGGATCTGGGGGCGCGTAGAGAGTGCTAACAGCCCTCTTAACACGCAACTCCCGACCCATGGGCATCCACAACAACCCGCCATAAAATATACCTCGGGTTTCAGGCGCGTGCTCGGGGAGCTGTCCCCACATAATGAACATCCCAAGCAACCTTCTACAACCGGGCGCCTGCCCACCATGCACACCGTCGCCCACAATACGGTACCGCCCACTATCACATGCAGCCCCTACGGATCAGGCGCGTGTCCGGGGAGCTGTCCCCACATCGCAGCCGTCACCACCAGCCTGCGCACTAACCCTTGCGACTTCCATACACACCGTACCTCGGTGACGCCACGGGTCCGGGGGCGCGTAGGGAGTGTTAACAGCCCTCTTAACACGCAACTCCCGACCCATCGGCTTGATGCCACCACCCGTCGCGGGATCTGGGGGCGCGTAGAGAGTGCTAACAGCCCCCTTAACACGCAACTCCCGACCCATGGGGATCCACAACAACCCGCCACAAAACACACCTCGGGTAACAGGCGCGTGCTCGGGGAGCTGTCCCCACATAATGAACATCCCAAGCAATCTTCTACAACCGGGCGCCTGCCCACTATGCACACCGTCGCCCACAATACGGTACCGCCCACTATCACATGCAGCCCCTAAGGATCAGGCGCGTGTCCGGGGAGCTGTCCTCACATCGCAGCCGTCACCAACAGCCTGCGCACTAACCCATGCGACTTCCATACACACCGTGCCTCGGTGACGCCACGGGTCCGGGGGCGCGTAGGGAGTGCTAACAGCCCTCTTAACACGCAACTCCCGACCCGTCGGCTTGATGCCACCACCCGTCGCGGGTCTGGGGGCGCGTAGGGAGTGCTAACAGCCCGCGTAACACGCAACTCCCGACCCATGGGCATCCACAACAACCCACCCTAAAACACACCTCGGGTTACAGGCGCGTGCTCGGGGAGCTGTCCCCACATATTGAACATCCCAACCTTCTACAACCGGGTGCCTGCCCACCATGCACACCGTCGCCCACAATACGGTACCGCCCACTATCACATGGAGCCCCTAAGGATCAGGCGCGTGTCCGGGGAGCTGTCCCCACATCGCAGCCGTCACCAACAGCCTGCGCACTAACCCATGCGACTTCCATACACACCGTACCTCGGTGACGCCACGGGTCCGGGGGCGCGTAGGGAGTGCTAACAGCCCTCTTAACACGCAACTCCCGACCCATCGCCTTGATGCCACCACCCGTCGCGGGATCTGGGGGCGCGTAGAGAGTGCTAACAGCCCTCTTAACACGCAACTCCCGACCCATGGGCATCCACAACAACCCACCCTATAACACACCTCGGGTTACAGGCGCGTGCTCGGGGAGCTGTCCCCACATATTGAACATCCCAACCAACCTTCTACAACCGGGTGCCTGCCCACCATGCACACCGTCGCCCATAATACGGTACCGCCCACTATCACATGGAGCCCCTAAGGATCAGGCGCGTGTCCGGGGAGCTGTCCCCACATCGCAGCCGTCACCAACAGCCCGCGCACTAACCCATGCGACTTCCATACACACCGTACCTCGGTGACGCCACGGGTCCGGGGGCGCGTAGGGAGTGCTAACAGCCCTCTTAACACGCAACGCCTGACCCATCGGCTTGATGCCACCACCCGTCGCGGGATCTGGGGGCGCGTAGAGAGTGCTAACAGCCCCCTTAACACGCAACTCCCGACCCATGGGCATCCACAACAACCCACCACAAAACACAACTCGGGTTACAGGCGCGTGTTCGGGGAGCTGTCCCCACATATTGAACATCCCAACCTTCTACACCCGGGCGCCTGCCCACCATGCACACCGTCGCCCATAATACGGTACCGCCCACTATCACACGCAGCCCCTAAGGATCAGGCGTGTGTCCGGGGAGCTGTCCCCACATCGCAGCCGTCACCACCAGCCTGCGCACTAACCCTTGCGACTTCCATACACACCGTACCTCGGTGACGCCACGGGTCCGGGGGCGCGTAGGGAGTGCTAACAGCCCTCTTAACACGCAACTCCCGACCCATCGGCTTGATGCCACCACCCGTCGCGGGATCTGGGGGCGCGTAGAGAGTGCTAACAGCCCTCTTCACACGCAACTCCCGACCCATGGGCATCCACAACAACCCACCACAAAACACACCTCGGGTTACAGGCGCGTGCTCGGGGAGCTGTCCCCACATATTGAACATCCCAACCTTCTACAACCGGGTGCCTGCCCACCATGCACACCGTCGCCCACAATACGGTACCGCCCACTATCACATGCAGCCCCTAAGGATCAGGCGCGTGTCCGGGGAGCTGTCCCCACATCGCAGCCGTCACCAACAGCCTGCGCACTAACCCTTGCGACTTCCATACGCACCGTACCTCGGTGACGCCACGGGTCCGGGGCGCGTAGGGAGTGCTAACAGCCCTCTTAACACGCAACTCCCGACCCATCGGCTTGATGCCACCACCCGTCGAGGGATCTGGGGGCGCGTAGAGAGTGCTAACAGCCCTCTTAATACGCAACTCCTGACCCATGGGCATCCACAACAACCCACCACAAAACACACCTCGCGTTACAGGCGCGTGCTCGGGGAGCTGTCCCCACATATTGAACATCCCAAGCAACCTTCTACAACCGGGCACCTGCCCACCATGCACACCGTCGCCCATAATACGGTACCGCCCACTATCACATGCAGCCCCTAAGGTTCAGGCGCGTGTCCATCCAGGGAGCTGTCCCCACATCGCAGCCGTCACCAACAGCCTGCGCACTAACCCATGCGACTTCCATACACACCGTACCTCGGTGACGCCACGGGTCCGGGGGCGCGTAGGGAGTGCTAACAGCCCTCTTAACACGCAACTCCCGACCCATCGGCTTGATGCCACCACCCGTCGCGGGATCTGGGGGCGCGTAGAGAGTGCTAACAGCCCTCTTAACACGCAACTCCCGACCCATGGGCATCCACAACAACCCACCACAAAACACACCTCGGGTTACAGGCGCGTGCTCGGGGAGCTGTCCCCACATATTGAACATCCCAACCTTCTACAACCGGGCGCCTGCCCACCATGCACACCGTCGCCCACAATACGGTACCGCCCACTATCACATGCAGCCCCTAAGGATCAGGCGCGTGTCCGGGGAGCTGTCCCCACATCGCAGCCGTCACCAACAGCCTGCGCACTAACCCTTGCGACTTCCATACACACCGTACCTCGGTGACGCCACGGGTCCGGGGGCGCGTAGGGAGTGCTAACAGCCCTCTTAACACGCAACTCCCGACCCATCGGCTTGATGCCACCACCCGTCGCGGGATCTGGGGGCGCGTAGAGAGTGCTAACAGCCCTCTTAACACGCAACTCCCGACCCGTGGGCATCCACAACAACCCACCACAAAACACACCTCGGGTTACAGGCGCGTGCTCGGGGAGCTGTCCCCACATATTGAACATCCCAAGCAACCTTCTACAACCGGGCGCCTGCCCACCATGCACACCGTCGCCCACAATACGGTACCGCCCACTATCACATGCAGCCCCTAAGGATCAGGCGCGTGTCCGGGGAGCTGTCCCCACATCGCAGCCGTCACCAACAGCCTGCGCACTAACCCATGCGACTTCCATACATACCGTACCTCGGTGACGCCACGGGTCCGGGGGCGCGTAGGGAGTGCTAACAGCCCTCTTAACACGCAACGCCCGACCCATCGGCTTGATGCCACCACCCGTCGCGGGATCTGGGGGCGCGTAGAGAGTGCTAACAGCCCTCTTAACACGCAACTCCCGACCCATGGGCATCCACAACAACCCGCCACAAAACACACCTCGGGTTACAGGCGCGTGCTCGGGGAGCTGTCCCCACATATTGAACATCCCAACCTTCTACAACCGGGCGCCTGCCCACCATGCACACCGTCGCCCATAATACGGTACCGCCCACTATCACATGCAGCCCCTAAGGATCAGGCGCGTGTCCGGGGAGCTGTCCCCACATCGCAGCCGTCACCAACAGCCTGCGCACTAACCCATGCGACTTCCATACACACCGTACCTCGGTGACGCCACGGGTCCGGGGGCGCGTAGGGAGTGCTAACAGCCCTCTTAACACGCAACGCCCGACCCATCGGCTAGATGCCACCACCCGTCGCGGGGTCTGGGGGCGCGTAGAGAGTGCTAACAGCCCTCTTAACCCCTAAGGAGCGGTTTGTACCGTATACGGACGGATCACTCATTTCTGCATTGTGAAGCCGTAAGAATGTCAAATTCACTTTTGAAGACAGTTCTGAAAACCTCTCGGCAAGCTGCATGCAACTATGTATTTGGAGATAGTCAAATCAGACATACTCTTTCGAGGGTTGCGGTTTAAACCTAAAATTTCGCATATCATGATTATGGCAATCATAGGGCACACATGTAACGAGCGTTACATGCGCCCTAACGCGGATGTATAACACATTATTGATATTGAGCATTAGGCATGATGCACACTAGGTATACTAGGGTCGGCATCAGGGTTTTTTTCTAGGTTAAAGAGTAAATTTCGCTATAAGTCTATCAAATTTAATTTGATGATTATTCTAGGAACGGCATTTTAGACACGCGTATACAATCCGCCATGAGTAGACGTTTCCGTAGTTGTGTTCAAAAGTAAATTTGGTTATCCGATGCTTGAGTTATCGCGAAATATGTGCGGATTCTCAAACCTTAAAGATTCCATCCGCTTCTTAGGGGTTAACACGCAACTCCCGACCCGTGGGCATCCACAACAACCCACCACAAAACATACCTCGGGTTACAGGCGCGTGCTCGGGGAGCTGTCCCCACATATTGAACATCCCAAGCAACCTTCCACAACCGGGCGCCTGCCCACCATGCACACCGTCGCCCATAATACGGTACCGCCCACTATCACATGCAGCCCCTAAGGTTCAGGCGCGTGTCCATCCAGGGAGCTGTCCCCACATCGCAGCCGTCACCAACAGCCTGCGCACTAACCCATGCGACTTCCATACACACCGTACCTCGGTGACGCCACGGGTCCGGGGGCGCGTAGGGAGTGCTAACAGCCCTCTTAACACGCAACGCCCGACCCATCGGCTTGATGCCACCACCCGTCGCGGGATCTGGGGGCGCGTAGAGAGTGCTAACAGCCCTCTTAACACGCAACTCCCGACCCATGGGCATCCACAACAACCCACCACAAAACACACCTCGGGTTACAGGCGCGTGCTCGGGGAGCTGTCCCCACATATTGAACATCCCAACCTTCTACAACCGGGCGCCTGCCCACCATGCACACCGTCGCCCATAATACGGTACCGCCCACTATCACATGCAGCCCCTAAGGATCAGGCGCGTGTCCGGGGAGCTGTCCCCACATCGCAGCCGTCACCAACAGCCTGCGCACTAACCCATGCGACTTCCATACACACCGTACCTCGGTGACGCCACGGGTCCGGGGGCGCGTAGGGAGTGCTAACAGCCCTCTTAACACGCAACGCCCGACCCATCGGCTTGATGCCACCACCCGTCGCGGGATCTGGGGGGCGCGTAGAGAGTGCTAACAGCCCTCTTAACACGCAACTCCCGACCCATGGGCATCCACAACAACCCGCCACAAAACATACCTCGGGTTACAGGCGCGTGCGCGGGGAGCTGTCCCCACATATTGAACATCCCAAGCAACCTTCTACAACCGGGCGCCTGCCCACCATGCACACCGTCGCCCATAATACGGTACCGCCCACTATCACACGCAGCCCCTAAGGATCAGGCGCGTGTCCTGAAAGCTGTCCCCACATCGCAGCCGTCACTAACAGCCTGCGCACTAACCCTTGCGACTTCCATACACACCGTACCTCGGTGACGCCACGGGTCCGGGGGCGCGTAGGGAGTGCTAACAGCCCTCTTAACATGCAACCCCCGACCCATCGGCTTGATGCCACCACCCGTTGCGGGATCTGGGGGCGCGTAGAGAGTGCTAACAGCCCTCTTAACACGCAACTCCCGACCCATGGGCATCCACAACAACCCACCACAAAACACAACTCGGGTTACAGGCGCGTGTCCGGGGAGCTGTCCCCACATATTGAACATCCCAACCTTCTAAAACCGGGCGCCTGCCCACCATGCACACCGTCGCCCATAATACGGTACCGCCCACTCTCACA
>LGRX02027304.1:0-69707 GCA_001247695.2 Cymbomonas tetramitiformis | reverse complement strand
GCAAAGCTGGCTACTTTCTTATTGGCGGGTTTTCTTATTACCGAGTGTTTACTGTACGTATACATGCGTACTCATCGAGTGGGCACACACAGGTTGGTTCGGTATCGAAATATATTGTAGAAGTTAAATAAATCCGATGCTCACAGGGTTTTGACCCCGCCGAGTAAAACCTAAACCCCGAACGGCTGCAGTGACAGGCTGCGACACATGTCACCACCGGTTAGGACAGATTAGGCGAGTTTAACATGGGCCTACACCGGGACCCCCGAGAGGGCTGCCGCGGTCAGATTTCAACAGTTGATATGGCATGCAATATCCATTTAGTGGCTTGACCTTCACTTATGTAACATGCGAACTCCGGGATATTACATATTGGGGGTTCGGTCCGATGTGCAACATCGGTACCGGTCGTGCCATTATGTGCAAGGCTTAATATCGACATTTCCGATAACCGATACTATCGATATAATGTAGTTACCGCCGATTATTATCGGATTCGGCAATCTCAAACTATCGATTGTTTTGGTTTCGGTGTTCCATATATGATTCATAGCAAAATATGTATAGAAGCCGAAATGATCGATTACATTATTAATCGATTGTGCCGATTATCGCGGATACCATTTTCCGGCCATCGGAATGTGTCGATACCGAAAAATCAAACCAATATAGAGCCCTGCCTGATTTATATGCATGCCATCGGCACCGTGTCGAATACAACACACGAACTGGCGGATTACGTCACGCTGTATAATTCTATTTCGTGATTTGCTGAAGCCCTATCCAGCGAGGGCGCATCTCTATAATTATACAAAAACACATGAACTGGCGGATTACAGTGAAACCGGCAATGTGCCGAAATTCTAGAAACATATACACATGGCACTTGGGAGGCCGCCCGTCCTCCGGCAGCGCGGAAGGGTATATGGCCGCCACCTAGCTAGGCAAGCTACACCTGAGTCACCCGCGATCCAAAGCCTGAAATTCAAATGATATGTGCGGAGTGAGCGAGTGACCCAACCATTATCCTAGAAATGTAACTTCTTGTTCGTTCCTAGGGCTTTGCCTCACCCATCGACGTAAATGTTTTATTGTTGTTATTATCATTATTACTACTAGAAATGTCGATCGTTGGCGATCGATGAGAGTGGGATGGAATGGACAATAGAGAGGTTCCACAAAAATGGCATCTTTCATTTTCCAAGACGAAAAAAACGGTACCACGTCGGATTTCCCGTCGAGTCACTTCTTGGGTCCAAAATGATGTCAGGGAATCTTTCAGTCCCGCAAAAAACGCGGTTTTTTTTCCCTTCCATTTTTCGTGTGAAAACAATCCGCAGTCGCAAAGATTTCGAATGCTCCCAGCAGCGTTTACAGTTTCGGAATACTGCAGCAGCAAGTGCAGGCGAGACCCCCAAAAGCATTTTTTGGGAGCCAAAATCCGTCAAATGCATCAAGCGCACGCGTGCTTTTCATTTTATATATTGCAGTTTCATCCGAATTCGGGAGCGATTTCCCAAATTCGGAGGATTTACAGTGTCAAAAAAAAAACGGAGCCCTCAGTGTTAATGTTCCTTTCACATGTAAGAATAGGCTATATTGGTGCATGCCAAGCTGTTATCGTGATCGGGCTTGGATTTATGCATGCATGTATGTATGTATGTATGTATGCTAGATTTATGTGATCAGGCTGATTATTATCACAGTATAACTTGTGCACACAATCACAGCATGTCATGTGATAATGACATAATAATGATCTGTGATAAGTGTGATAATTTTGTCACTCACTATCAATCACAGCATATATGTGTATAAGGATGACGATATCGCACACACTGCACAGCATGTGTGTGTATAATGATGATGGTGTCGCACACATTATTTCTGCGCAGCACGTGTGTGTATACTGATGATGGTATCGCACACACTATTTCTGCGCAGCATGTGTGTGTATTGTTGGGCATCATTTTATCATGCGTCCATCTGCGCATCATGTGTGCGTATTGTTGGGCATCATTTTATCATGCGTCCATCTGCGCAGCATGTGTGCGTCCACTTGGTGCGATATTGTACAAACATCGAGATCGCACACTATGTATGCGCGTGATACATATGTATGTCGCGCTGCATACTGATGCATGCGTCGCACTGTACAAGCTATAATCATCGCACATTTGCGTCGCACGGTATGAAATATGATCACCGCACATCTGCGTCGCATGGTGTGATGTATGATCATCGCACATCTTCGCACATTGTCGCACAGTACGAATGCGAATGTCGCTGTCGCACATCTTTGTCGCACAATACGAATGCGAATGTCGCTGTCGCCGATAACGAGATTATGTGCATCTCTGTCGCGCTTGATGCGAATCATGTACATCGTTGTCGCAGTTGATGCGAATCATGAACACTGACGCTCATTTTTCATTTACGCGCATGATTCCCGCATATCGTACCATACCCTGCGATTATTGACAGCGTATATGTACGATTCGTACATTCGTGCGCACACCTTGTCGCAATATATTCACTGCTGAAATGCTGTTGAATGCGAATATGGTCGCGCTGATGATATTATGTGCAACGTTGCTCGTCGCTGACGATATGTGTCGCTGGCGATGTTTTGTGCAAACGTTGTCGCGTATATGCGGTTATGCTGATATTCGACGATATGTGCGAACTCAGTCGAGCTGCATACAATATTATATATATATGTGACTAGTCTGCTGCACACACTTGTTCTCGTTCTTCGCCTGAGCGGAGAATACCAATGTCAGGGCTCGCCATGCGAACGCTATGTTGACGCGGCTGCTATTGAACAGTAACAGCCGAAAGTAATATTATGGTGGGTTATGAGTGCAGCAGTCTGGTGACCAGAAGTGCTTGCTTGAGCCCAATGCTCCTCATATACTTCCAGTGCCCTCACACATCCCATGCGTTACCACCATCGGGTTGTGAACCCGAGGGCACTGGGTGAACTACCCGCATCGGCTGGTCGATATAGCCTTTGATGCTCGCATGTTGTTCATTTCATGCTAGAAGCGAAGACGCGTCTTATCAGGACACTTCGGTTCTTCAAGACTTGTCTTGCTTCACCATCTCGATGCCAAATACTTGGCCTCTCGATGACAGATGTCACTCACCTTAGGTGGATGACAGACATTATGACTGAACATGTCATAGTCGACCGTATTGACAATACTCGACGACTGTATGCCATTCAGGGAAGATATCTTACCCCGATTGGCCGGCCCCGGGCCGAATTGAGTCGCCAAAATGAGGCCCGGGCCGAAGAGGGGCCGAAAGAGGAAT
This sequence comes from Cymbomonas tetramitiformis, assembly GCA_001247695.2. Lineage (NCBI taxonomy): Eukaryota > Viridiplantae > Chlorophyta > Pyramimonadophyceae > Pyramimonadales > Pyramimonadaceae > Cymbomonas > Cymbomonas tetramitiformis. The sequence goes on along the minus strand of LGRX02027304.1, from coordinate 66,389 downwards.
TGCTTTGGGGCCGAACCAATTTGGCGCAAACTTCTAAAATTTTGATGAAATTTTTGCGATTTTGCATTTTCCCATACTTAAAATTAAAATTTTCGCGCCTGCGGCGGGCATTTTCTAGTTTGGACCGGGCGGGCCGAAGGCGGGCCGAAAGAATTTTGGATTTGGGACCGTACCAGCTCAACGGAAGATATCTTCCCTGATGCCATTATGACATATGACATGACATGACATGACATGCTGAAATCTGTATAGGCAGCCCTGACCGGGAGTCCCGGTGCAGGCCCCTATGACAGATTCCTAGGTAGCCAACACTGGACCTGTGACTGATCCGTAAGCCCGTGCTGTGACACATCAAGGTGTCACAGGTAGCTAGGACCGAGACCGTTCAGACTCCGTGACCGTTCCGGGTATATCTAGCTTAGGGTTTATTTCTTATGGCAGTTTATCTATATTGGTTCACTGACTGTCTGATATCTTGAACCGGGATATTCCAGTAGGTCGTGGACCCATTCCACGCTATATTCCACAGCTAGTTTGGCCATGATTGGTTAAAGCAGCCGCTTGGAGAGGTGGTGCGCGACGGCGCGTTTGGGGACTCGCGGGAATTTTGAGATGAGCTGTTTGCGGTGAGCGTCTTTGAGCCGCAGCTATGGGGGTTCGACGTGGACCGGGCCTAGTCGACGCAATGTTCATTTACGGTATTACGCTTGCCCTGATCCCGCTTGCTGCCGATTTTTGGGCTGGTGGCTCGAGCACCTTCGACCTCGACGACGTCTTCCGGTGCCCCTCGCTCGCATGGCTCTACCGCTCCTTCCGTAACTGTGGCGTCGCATCTTCCCCACGACATTACCCGAACGCGCCCCGGCGTACCACCTCCCATCAGGCTTTCAGAGTTATGGGTGTTACCACCAGAGCAAAGAAGTCCCTCACGAGGGACAGCGACATTGATGCCTCGTTGAGGCTTATCGACGGGGTTCGGAACAGCCCGACGGTGCGGACACCGACTGTTCCGACCCCCAACCCTGCTTCGAACGAGGACGCCGACGTGGCCATTAGGCGTTACTTGCAGGAGCAGGCGAAGCTGACCGACGAGATCTACAAGGCACGTCTTCATCGTGCCTGGGCCAAGAGCGTCCGCGAGGACGTTCTTGGTGACAAGAAACACCATTTCCGCGGTACGGACGACGCTGGCCTTCTGTCCGACCTGGTGGTGCAGCTACGTACGGAGTTCGAGTCAGCTGGGCTGGAGCTGAAGTCCTTTGATCTCGACGACCCCCTTACCCCGGTTGTGAGCCGGGTGAATGGCCTTCTGTACGACGTGCTGGCTCTCGTGGTGGAGAAGCACAGCAACGCGTATGTCTGGCTCACGGGTACGGATGCTTCCTCTGACCGAGATGGCCGGCGGGCTTTGGTCGACATCATCAAGGGCTGCGTACCGGTGGCGCTGCGGGAGTCGCAGCAGGAGGAGCATGCGGCCTTACGTTACCCCGCAAACGTAGACCCGCAGCCGATTTTGGCGCGGGAGCAACGTTTGGTGCGGGACAACAGGGCTTCCGGCTGGACACCTACGGAGGCTACGCGTAAGCTGAGCCTGTACACCAGGCTTGACCCGGCGTTCTACGCTGCGGTTAAGGTGCGCTACCCCATGGCTGCTGACTTGGCCCATGTACCGTTGGCCTCACTCCGCTCCATGGTGGTAGAGATCTACCAGGCTTGGGCTCAGACTGACACGGGGAAGGCAGCTTCTGGCGCGGACGGCATCATCTCCGCACACCTCTCCAGCAGCGAGTACGAGGCCCTCCTCGTGAAGATCGCGGAGCTGAAGGAGCTGGTACAGCGGCAGCACGGGGAGGGCGCTCCGGTGGTGCGGCAACAGCGGGACAAGCAGCGGCAACAGCAGCAGCAGCGTGCGCAGCAGCCGAGGGGCTACCGTATGGGGCAGCACAAGGTGCCGCCCGTGGGATTCGACCGGGACGACCAGCGAGCAAAGCCGTTCTGCGGCAGGTGCAAGAAGGCGGGCAAAGGTGAGAGCTACCACTTCTACCGCGACTGCCCGTTGGGCGGGCGCCAACACCCGCCCGCCTCCGCTGCGGCATTCTGCATTCCTATCGACGAGGAGGACGCGGAGGGGGTGCATGCGCTTGCCATGTGCGCACTCTTCCAGCAGGCAGCGGACGATGGCGCGGAGTCCTTTGCTCGTGCGGCCGCCGCGTACGGGCCGCCTGCGGTGCTTTGTGCGGGAGCGGTGGGCGGCATCGACGTGTCCGCCTACGGCTTCGCGGTGGAGCAGGAGTCGGCTTCCGACGAGCCCGTAGGGGACGGCATTCTCCGACGGCTCGACGATGTTGCCGCGGAGGTTCACTCCGCGGCCAATCACCAGGTGCACTTCACGCACGCATCTTTCCCGCCTACTGACGGCATCGAGCAGCAAGCTTCGGCTCTGGTGTGCGGGCCCGCTGCAGCGGGGACCACGCCAGAGGAGCAGGTTCCGGCAGGTGGTACGGCGGCATCGGCATCCGCCGTGCCGGCCCCTGCTATGCCTGTCTCGCAGGGAAAGGATGTGAAACCCGCGCCACTGCAATCGGCGCGGGTAACCACCACAGCGGACGCGGACGGTGAGTTCGCGGGGTTCGTTCAGACCGTGAACCACGCCGCCATCGGGCAGGTTGATCTCACGGGTTACGACACGGACGATTACGAGGACCTCGCCGACGGCAGCTTCATCGTGAAGCCGCGGACTCCGACCGTTTCGGCAAATCATGCGTCGGAGCCCGCGACCCACGTGCCTGTGTCTGGTGGTGCTTCCCGCACCTACGGATGTGGCAAGCCGCCATGGGGCTTCCCCGCACACGCGGGCCCGTGGGGATTTCATTACTTTATCTCTCTCTTTCTTTTGATCTCGATCATGGGAGTGGGAGCTGCCGCCTACACGGCGGCCAATGACATCGACTCTGTGCAGGTATCGGGTCGGGCTGCACCGCAGCCTGTGCTGTGCAGGGGGGACTTGTGCATCTACCCCGGTATATCCGAGCTGGACCCCGTCACTCTGGATGCAGTACTGCACTCCCTGGGTGCTGCGACGGTGGTTCACCGGCCGCCTGACCCACTGGAGAGCGGTGCTGCAAGCTACTACCGTGGGCATTGTGGTGACGGTGCTCCTCTGGACTTTGACCCCGAGTAGCTTTACTTCTGGCTCTGGCAGTGCACCACTTTCTGGTGGTGTACTGAGATGTGCTTTGACCTCAACATGGTCTTCAATTCGGTTTATGCTTTACTTTGACATCTACAATCTTCGGTCTGGTTTGCTGCCGCAGTGCTTTTCAGTAGTTTAGCAGGACCTGAGTACCTGTATATTTCTGCACTTGTGCCGGCTAGAGGGTTTCAATTTGTGTATCAGAATAGCACAATTGGATTAGCAGTTAGGTTTGTCACCCTAGCTCCTACCCTAACTTATCTTAACTTCTCTGAATTACCTGTCAGTCACCACCCACAGTGCTGGGGTGGTGTGCTGAAATCTGTATAGGCAGCCCTGACCGGGAGTCCCGGTGCAGGCCCCTATGACAGATTCCTAGGTAGCCAACACTGGACCTGTGACTGATCCGTAAGCCCGTGCTGTGACACATCAAGGTGTCACAGGTAGCTAGGACCGAGACCGTTCAGACTCCGTGACCGTTCCGGGTATATCTAGCTTAGGGTTTATTTCTTATGGCAGTTTATCTATATTGGTTCACTGACTGTCTGATATATTGCTGGATGTGACACACCGACAGGACAATCTGTCACTTGTCACCTCCTAAAGTAGGCTGGGTGACCGTCACTAGTAGTCGGGAAACTCCCGTTAGTATTTATGTGTATACTTCTTTTATCTATGAGACTTTTACCGTTCTGATATCGAAACCCTTAACTCAGGGTTTATTTTTCCAGTTATCCGATATATTCGCTCCGAACTATATATCCGACAGGTTTGGCCCCACTTACACTTTATTTAGCCACTGCGACACCGCTGAGATGATTGGCTAAAGCCGGACGCTTGGGATGGAGTGAGGCGCTCCGCGCGTGGGAGTGCCGGCAGTCGCGGGTATGGCCTAAATTTTTTGGGTTGATTTGCGGTGAGCTGTGTGCCTTCGAGGGCAATTTTCTACGGGATTTAACGTTGGGTTGGTTTACGCATCCTGGTTGGTTACCACACCGTTTCGTATTGGCCGCCATCTGCCACACGACTTCTTGGAATTGCTGCTCTCTCACGGCATCCGTATCGACGACCCGTCACATTTCTTGGCCGCCCGTGACTGCCGCATTTTTCCACGTCTTCTTGCCTCACTCCACCCCTATAGGCTTCTTCATCATGGTCGCTTCTACTAGATCAACGGCTAGCATGGCGAATCGCCGCCGCACATTAAGCACGATTTTTTATTCCGTTGCTGCCAGGCATGCCAACACACCCGCGACTCCGCCAGCGGCGCAGCCACCCGCTAATTCGGCGGGGGCTGCGTTTTTGGCATCGGTACGCACGTTGCAGCGAGGACACTTCGACATGAAGGTGGCCAAGCACGTGCAACGAAAATTGTTCGACGGCAAGGAGGGGAAATTTTCCGGTGCGGAGTCCCACGCGGTGGCCATCTTCACGAGGATGGTATCTGCGCTGCAGACAGCATTCGTCACTGAGGACATCGGTTTCGCTCCGCTCTTCACGCTGGGCGACGCTACTTTGGCCGTCCGCGTGGAGGCCAACAATTTGTTGTTCTCCACGCTCGAACTGCTGGTGGACCCCTCCTCGCCCGCAGCGGACTGGATGGACTCGTCACACGCCAGCTTCCCGACAGACGGTAAGCGTGTTCTACTCGAGTTCGCCCGTCGTATGATCCCGGTTGGTGACCCCTTCCAGGGGCAGGCAGACATGTTCGCCGTCCGCATCCCTGCGGGCATGGACCCTCATGGGCCGATCGAGGACTGCAACGCCGCGCTCAAGGCTGCGAGGTCAAGGGCGACGCTCATGGACGAGGACGTAAAGTCCCTTTTCATCAAAGCCCTCGACACCACCTTCTACCAGCCGGTGGTGTCCCGCTTGCTTCTTCACGACCAACGAGCCGCCCACGACCTCCTCGCCATTCAGCAATGGGTGCGTGAGTGCTACGGCGAGCACGTGCGGGCAGGCACCGCCACCGCGTCCGCGCACCGGTACTCCCACGGCACGCACTTCATGGAGAAGGACATCGATGATTCGGCCACGGCGGGTGAGATCGCGGACTTACGGACGATGGTGCTCGACTTGAAGCGGCAATTGGCCGACTTCCTCGTCGCCGCCGAGTCCGAGCCGTCCCCGCGGGGGTTCACACCTCGCGCGGACAAGCCGGACCGTCGTGTCAAGACCCGCTTTGCGGCCTCGCCCCTCCCCAAAGGGGGGAATTGGTCTCAATCCGTCTCGAGGAAGGTGGCCTTCCACCGGGACACCGGTGCGACCATCCCGTACTGCCAGAATCATGTGTGCGCTAAGGGGAAAGCGCGGCATTGGCATCGGGACTGCCCGAACGGTGGCAGGACCGGACTCTCGGCCTACGCCTTCGCCGAAGAGGCCGAGAACTCCGTGCTGGCTGCGAGGTTTCAACACGCCATCGACCACGGCGACCCCGTGGAATTCGACGCCCTCTGCATGCTTGCGGGCGGGAAGCCGCAGGTCTTCACCGATCTTTCCGCGTGCTCGTTCTGCGAGGAGGACGGTGAAGTCCTCGTGTCCGCCGTCACCGAGTTCTCCGAGATGGCACGCACGGCTGGGGCTTCGCCGTTCAACATCAACACCTTCACTGCCGACTTGCCGGTGGTGTCGGAGCCGACCGCACCCTCTCCACCCGCGTCGGTTGAGTCCGAGGAAGAGTGGACCGGACCGCCGAACCCCTTCTGCCCTCCCGTCACCCGCACGTTTGCCGATTTCATTGAGGGCACGGGGGTTGCATTGGGGGCGCCCGGTGAGCCGGCCGCAAGCATGGGTTTGCTCTCCGCGGTTGGGGCGCCGGAGCGCGTGATGGACAACGCGCCCGCGGCCTACGCCACGGGCGACGGTGACGACGAGGATGCCTCGGTGGTACCACCGCGGCCACGGTACGGCTGTGGGAACGCCATTCCGGGCTTTGGGAGGTCTCTTCTCACTTCGTCCTTAATATGTGCGCTGTTTGTGATTTGTGCCACCGCCGCGCCACACACCGTTGCCGATGTCGGTGGTGCCGATGCGCGCACATGCACGGCTCCACCGGTCGGTGGTGCTGCGTGGACTGCCTCGGCGGTCCCGGCTACAGGAACTTCACCAACTGAGAGGGTTCGTAACAATCTTGGCGACGCGATGGGTGGTGCGAGCACGGCTGCCATTCCGCCGCATCGACAGACGCGGTATCGGGAGCTGCGGCAGGGATTCCACACTCTCCGCAACGTCCCACGGCCGCCATGGCTGTACGAACCCGACCCTGATTACGTTCCGCCGTCACCGCCTTACCCGCCACCGCCGTACTCATCCGATGACGAGGAGCCGAGCTCTGGTGGTCAGGCGGCTGTGATCGAGGATTCAACAATTTCTTCTACGAATGATTTACCACCGGCCCGGGGGGCCGGCAACTACTTCACCCTTACGCTGCTCCGGGCCGGATCGCAAGCCCCGCAGGACCCTAGTGGCTGAGATTGATCACACCGTGCCTGCCTAGAGGTTAGCTGTTGCTTAGCCTTCTAGATGTGCAGAAGAGCTCTCTAATATTGAGCTATGTTTAGGGTTTTAGCAGTTAACACAGTATCTGTCAGACTTGCTGTGACCTAGGACCGCCCTGACCAAGAGTACAGGCCCCCAGGTATGCTACAGTTTCCTCCTGAAGTTGAGTAGGGAGTTCGTTTGCTTCGTTTCACTGCTAACTCCGGTCACCACCCTAGGTGGTGTGTTGGATGTGACACACCGACAGGACAATCTGTCACTTGTCACCTCCTAAAGTAGGCTGGGTGACCGTCACTAGTAGTCGGGAAACTCCCGTTAGTATTTATGTGTATACTTCTTTTATCTATGAGACTTTTACCGTTCTGATATCGAAACCCTTAACTCAGGGTTTATTTTTCCAGTTATCCGATATATTCGCTCCGAACTATATATCCGACAGATATCTTGAACCGGGATATTCAAGTATGACATGACATGACATGGTATGACATGTATGACATGTATGACATATATGTCATCGGTCATATCCCTGACATGCACCACACTTGCCACAACCTCCGGTTGGTGAGGGGGGACGATACAACCAAAGGATCGAATCCGTCCGATATTCAATTATTGCTGGACTTCGGGTTTAGGCTTAGTTATTATGGGCTCTGACTAGCCCCTAGCCTGACCCTGCTTCCGTATCGTGTCCGTGACATCCTAGCACTGTACTGTACAGGAGTACAGTACAATAGTACAGTCTTGTTTCACTGTCTGGGTTTCCGAGAGCATAAAGCCTCGGCCAGACACTGTTTATGTGATTATCAGTTTGATTCTCAGCGAGCTTAGCCGGACAGCGGATCTGTCTTTCTCGCAGGTTATGGCCCGCACCGGCTTTCCGGTGATTCTGATGATGGCACAGCGCCTTGTTGTTGCCATGTTCGGCTAAGTAGGACGTAGGAGGGGTTGAGCGCCCACTTGGGCGGTGGTGTATTATTCTCGCGGTATGGCCTTTTAGCTTGGCAGTGATGGCGGCACGCCTTGTGCTCGCCTTCGCTGCGCAGGAGATCAGCAATTTGTGACGGATTATTTTTTTTGCAGCAGTATCGTCGCAACGAGAGTTGATTTGCTTCGTGTGCCACTAGCTCTGGCGAGGTCGCTCCACACGTTGCGGATTTTGGCCGCTCTCATGCTTACGCTCACGACCTGTGAATTTTGATCTGTTCTGCTGAGGCTTCTACGGAATATCTGGCCGCTGTGGCGATCTTGCACCGCCACCCTTGCTTAGCTCAGCCCTCCGTTGTCTTTACATCATGGTTACCACAGCAAATAGAATGACGCGGTCTCGCGTCCGTAGATTAGAGACGATTTTTGATGATGTGGGTGCACAGCACTCAGCGACACCACAGACACCGCAGCTGCCAGCTCCGACCACCGCAGCTGCGAGAGAAAATCTTGAGAAATGTCAGCAGCTGGCTCGAGAAAATTTTGACAGGAAGGTCGCCAAAATCGTTGCCACGAAAATTCTCGGAGACAAATCGGACCGCTTCGCTGGAACAGAGACAGATGCAGTCGACATTTTTTCACAAATCATGCATGAGTTGCGCGCACAGTTCTTGCTCCAGTCGCAGGCGTTTGCTCCCCTCTTTGACCTGGCTGACGTGGCTGTTGAGGCTAGGCATGAGGCCAATGAATTGCTGCTTTCGGCTCTGACGTTTCTGGCTCGCCCTGGCTCGCCTGCTCGTGACTGGCTTGAGGCCTCTGGGTCTGACGTTCCTGGAGATGGCAAGCGTGCTGCCCTTGAGGTGGTACGCATGCTCCAGGAACGCTCAGAGCCCTTTGACTCTTTTGAGTCGCTGCTGGCGGTTCGCATCCCCAGCAGCGGAGATCCTGACCGTGGCATCCGTGAGTTCAATGGCCTGTTGCGGGACGTTCAGCGTTCCCACAACTTGCCAGAGGACGCGGTGAAGCGGCAGTTTCTCAAGGCTCTCGACAATTCGGCTTTATACCGTGATTTGGCTAATTCCTTGGCTCGGGCTGACCAGCGGCAGGGCGTGTCTCTTTTGACTATTCAGGCTCGTGTGCGGGAGCAGTTCCGCCACGGCCTGAAAGTCTCTCACGCCCCTGTCTCTGCTCTGTCATTCGGCGATGGCGCGTCTGACCTAGCTGCGGCGTTGTCCAGTCTGCAGAAGCAGTTGGAGCGCATGCAGCAGGACATTCGTGACCTAAAGCGGCAGAAGCGGGAAGGGGCACCGCCTGCGGGCAAGCACCTTACCCGCTCTGCTGCTAAGCATCATCGTGCTGGTGTTAAGCCACTTGGCACCGCTCCTCCTATCTCATTTGACAAGAAGAGCGGTGCCTTCGTGCCCCACTGCAGAAATGCGGAGTGTGCACAAAGTGGTTTGAAGCACTGGCATGCTGAATGCCCCAACGGCGGTCCTCACTCTGCCCACTATTGTGGTGCGGTTGAGGACTATGAGACTGACTGCCTGGCTGTTCGTTTCCAGCGGTTCTATGACGCTGGGGATGAGCATGCCTTCGAGTCGCTCTGCACGATGGAGGGTCGCCCAGAGGTGTGCGAGCTGCCGGCATATTCTTTTGTGACGGCTGAGCCCACATCTCTGCGGCACTTTCAGGATGCGGCGGCTTCCGCTCAGGATGCGGCAGCTGACGAGGACGGCATGGCTCAGTTTGGTCTGGCCACATTCCACTCGGGTGCACGGGGCTCGATTCCGCCACCGCCTGCGGTTCGGCATCCCTCTGCACTCGTGGCTGGTGGTGTGCCTGCGGCTCATCGGCTTGCCTGGCTCTGTCCCGTCACTCCAGCTCGGCGACTCTGCACCGGCTCCGCTGTTTGCTGGCATGAGGATTGAGACTTCTGACATTGGCTCTGAAGTCTCTGACAATGACCAAGGCTCTGACAATGACTCTGACGGCGGGCGGCAAGTGGCTTTTGGCTCCTTCGGCACTCTTGAGCATGACTCTGACAGGGGAGCATCGCCAGTAGCAGCTCCGGTGTACCGTCCGCGGACTCCGCCGAGCTTTCTCCGATGTGCATTAATGACTTCTGTACTTTGTTGCTCCTTGCCAGCGCTACGGCATCTCTGGTTACCGTGGGCGGTGGTGACAGGGGCCTGGTTGAGCCCGGAGCCACCGTCCGTCGGTCTACTGGAGATCTCTTTGCTTCGGATCCGCCGTCTGGCTCTCTGGACATCCGTGATTGGCCGCCAGACGATGGGGTTCTTGTGTATGCTTCTTCAATGCTCAAACCGCCGTGGGAATCTACTTGTTTAAGTTCTTCAGTGTTTTCGGAATCCTTATAGTTTTCTGTTACTGTGCTTTCTGCTACGGATCCACCTTGCCCGCTTGGGTCTGGTGGTGCTCAATCTACGACAGACAACTTGCAATTCACTTCGGGATTCTTCTGTGCTTACATCCCGACCGCTGAACTCAGCCCTGCTGACCAGCCTCAAAGTGGCTGAGTTTACTTCAATTGTCCTGGCAGCTTGATTAGCTTTAGCCCAGTAGTGGGATGACCGGGTCAAGACCCCGGCACCGACCCAGCTAGAAGTGATCGGTTTCCACCGAAGTGAATGTTAGGTGTTTGTTTATTGCTGGACTTCGGGTTTAGGCTTAGTTATTATGGGCTCTGACTAGCCCCTAGCCTGACCCTGCTTCCGTCTCGTGTCCGTGACATCCTAGCACTGTACTGTACAGTAGTACAGTACAGTAGTACAGTCATTGTTTACTGTCTGGGTTTCCGAGAGCATAAAGCCTCGGCCAGACACTGTTTATGAGATTATCAGTTTGATTCCTAGCGAGCTTAGCCGGACAGCGTATCTGTCTTCCTCGCAGGTTATGGCCCGCACCGGCTTTCCGGTGATTCTGATGATGGCACAGCGCCTTGCTGTTGCCATGTTCGGCTAAGTAGGACGTAGGAGGGGTTGAGCGCCCACTTGGGCGGTGGTGGATTACTCTTACGGTATGGCCTTTTAGCTTGGCAGTGATGGCGGCACGCATTGTGCTCGCCTTCGCTGCGCAGGAGATCAGTTTGTGACGGATTATTTATTTTACGGCAGCATCGTCGCAGCGAGAGTTAATCTGTTTCGTGCGCCACTGGCTCCGGCGAGGTCGTTCCACACGTGACTGATTTTGGCCGCTCTCATTGTTCCGCTCACGACCTGTAAATTGCGATCTGTACAGCTGAGACTTCTACGGAGCATCTGGCCGCTGTAAGAGTTCTCATGCCATCTCCCTGTTTAGCTCAACCTTCTCCCCTGTCTCTCCATCATGGTTACCACAGCAAATAGATTGACGCGGTCTCGCGTCCGTAGATTAGAGACGATCTTTGATGATGTGGGTGCGCAGCACGCTGCGACACCACACACCCCTCAGCTGCCAGCTCCGACCACCGCAGCTGCGAGGGAGATTTTGGACAAATGTAAGCAGTTGGCTCGTGACAATTTCGACAGGAAAGTTGCTAAAACCGTTGCCACTAAAATTCTAGGAGACAAATCGGAGCGCTTTGCAGGAACAGAAGCAGACGCGGTGGACATTTTTTCACAGTTAATGCATGAGTTGCGCGCACAGTTCGTGCTTCAGTCATCGGCGTTTGCTCCCCTGTTTGACTTGACTGACATGGCAGTTGAGGCTAGGCATGAGGCAAATGAATTGTTGCTCTCGGCTCTGACATTTCTGGCTCGCCCTGGCTCACCTGCCCGTGACTGGCTTGAGGCCTCTGGGTCCGACGTTCCTGGAGATGGCAAGCGCGCTGCCCTTGAGGTGGTGCGCATGCTCCAGGAGCGCTCGGAACCCTTTGACTCTTTTGAGTTGCTGCTGGCGGTCCGCATCCCCAGCAGCAAGGATCCTGACCGTGGCATCCGAGAGTTCAATGGCCTGTTGAGGGACGTTCAGCGTTCCCACAACCTGCCAGAGGACGCGGTGAAGCGGCAGTTTCTAAAGGCTCTCGGCGATTCGTGGCTGTACCGTGATTTGGCTAACTCTCTGGCTCGAGCTGACCAGCGGCAGGGTGTGTCTCTCCTGACTATTCAGGCTCGTGTGCGGGACAACAATTGCGCGGTGGTTTTGCATGGACGGTGAAACAGGATGCGCCTCAACGGGCAAAAAAATCGTTTTTTACTGACAATATTAATTTTATTTGTAAATTATGTAGTATTGTGTGCGAGGGTGGACATATTTTTTGAAAAATCATGCAGGGGAAATATCGGAGAAGCCGAACGAGCCCAGCGGGGGCCGACACAGCGCGCGACCCGACCTTCCCACCCGTCGCCTTCCTGTCTTAGTTCTATCAGACGGGAAACTAACTACAAACCCTCTTCCCCTTCCGCAGGACAACTCTCCTTTTACCCGTACTCTCCTCTTTCAGCCTTCTACGCAGGTGAAGATGACCTCTCTCATCAACGCGAACGCCAGGGAAGCGCTCCAGGGCACCATCCCAGGGATGCAGCTGCGTCAGGAGGGGGCGCAGGAAGAAGGACCAGGCATCTTCGAGAATATGCTGCGGGAGCAGCAGGAGCTCCCGGGAAGCGAGCTCCGGCAAGCGCTGGCCACCAGGCAAGGGAGGCCACTGCATTGGGCGCAACGCCCAACGAGGCAGTATTCCCCCTTCGCCCTCACGGTCCCCAGCCTGGGGGGGCCGGCATCGCCTTTCCAGGGACCAAGCTGGGGGGAGAGGACAGGCCCGGACGACTGGAGAACGTTGTACGCCCATGCAGGTTCCATCCGGGCGGCGGTGGGCTCCCGCATCTGGGCCTGCCGCATGAGGCTCGCGGCAACGTTCTGGGGGACGCGGCAGGGGGCGTACACCAGGCACCTGAGCAGGGCATCGGGGTGTGGAGCCCTCCCGCCGCGCAGGAGGCACCACAGGCAGCGTCGCAGGTTCACGCTGGAGCAGACGGAGCCGCGGGCGGCGAGACCGACGGGGACATCGTGGGCGTCCTGGACCGTGGCCATCGCGGTGGTCTCGTTCCTTGCCATCCTGCGAAGGCGCGGGACCCTCCGCAGGAAGGCGGCAAGGTGGCCGGCGGCCACCCTCGTGGCAGTGGTCCGCTGGAGGGGCTTTGTTCGCAGGAGGGAAGCACTAGCGACACTGCCCAACTCATCGCTGCAGGAACTGGAGGCGGCGGCCACTATGGCCGACATAGTACAGGGGCTGGGGCTCCAGTACTTTTGCAGGGAGGGGAACCTAGACGGGCTCAGCAACGAAGTCCGGACCCTAAGGGGGGTTGTCGCCAGGCACCTCGACGTGGACCTGCGGAGAGGCCTCCCGGGGTCTTACCAGAAGAGGCTTCTCGGGCTGGCGGGAGCAGCGAGCACCCCGTGGGGACGAGCCATCCGGGCCTCACCGCAGCTCAAAAGCATCCTCTCGCAGGACTGGGCGATACAGTTCTCCCCAGACTACCATCTAGTACGTCTGGGGAGGTCCCTTCCGCGGGGGCACGTCCTCCGGGAGCAGGTGCTGCGGCGCAGGTGGTTCACAGGGGGGGGGCAACAGGTGGAGCGCCCCTGTGCACTCAGCACGCCGACAGAGGAGGAACTGGTGTTCCAGCGGCGGCTCGACTGCCCTTTCAGGGCAGACACCAAATTGGTCTTCCTGCACATCAGGGCAAAAGAGTCCGCCAGGGTGCACAGCCCTCCGCCCCCGGACATCGCGGCCGTGGTCAGGGACCCGCAACTTCCGGCGTCCCTGAGGGACTGGCTGGTACTATCCTGCATTGTGTAGACAGCAGGACTCATCCGCTCTGGGTCTTGCGCCTGGTAAACTCTTTTAATAAACTTTCATCGTTTACTGACTTGCAGGAGTGGACGTCCCGTGGTGACATTCGTCAAACGCACACCTGCATTTTGTACCGTGAGCCAGCATCAGACAATAGGACGGAGCACGCCTACGGACTGGGAGTAAGACCGACCCCTAAGAGGGCCCGCGGAAGGGGGGCTGGGACGTGCATCCCCGGGACACGGGGAGCGGTCACCAGCTCCCTGCGGAGAAACGGCGAGGGACCCAGTCCGCAGGCAGTGCCAACCGTCATCGTCCCTCCTTCCCACTCGATTCCCACCGCATCGACACGCGGTCACGGCACCTCACCAGGCGAGAACTCCCGGTTGGGAGGAAAGATAGTGGTGAATAAAGCAGACCCCGAGCGGGCACTGGACACTGCTCGGCAGCCCATCGATGGAGAGAACCTCCAGGCACCGCGCCCCTTCAGACTCACCTACAGACCGGGAGTAAGACCGACCCCAGAGAGGGCCCGCGGAAGGGGGGCTGGAGCTTGCTTCTCCGGCCCACGGAGAGCAGTTGCCAGCTCCCTGCGGAGAAACGGCAAAGGACCCGGTCTGCAGGCAGGAGCAAACATCACGTCTTTCACCGAGCCGGCACTCCGGCGTGCACCTGAAGGGGACCCACCGTGGGCAAACAAAAACATCAATAGGGCTGACACTTTGGGGACTAGAGACCCGCTGTTCGCTACAGCAGAAGCTGTTGACCACAACTCCCCCCCTGTCTGGAGGGGCCACATGCTTGATAGAGGACCGACCCCAAGGGGGACCCGTGGGAAGTGGGCTAGAGTAGGAGTCCCCGGGTCACGGGGAGCGGAGGCCAGTCCCCTGTGGTCCAATGAAAAAGGACCCAGGCTTGCAGTTAGGGCATGGCCTGCCAGCGCCAAACCCAGAATACCTACCGTAGACAGGGGAACGCACCTCCGCAATTTCGTTTCTCCCGACAGCAGAGCCCCTTTGTGGGCGAGGAATGCTTTGAACGGGTATTGTCCCCCCGGGGAGGGGGGGGCTAATGCCGGCCACGCTACCGATTATCGCGATAGCTCCCCTCCCCCCGTGAGGAGGGGCAGCACTATTAATCATATTCACAACGCCCACCAGAAAGGAGGAGATCCTTATAGAGATAATAGATACACGCCTTCCTTCTGTACCAACCAGAAGAGAGAAACATTCCGGGTAGCGGACAACACCGACGGTACAACCGATCCTCACGAAAGGCAGGCGATACGGCAACCAAGAAACACGCCCCCCTCGAGAGTCGGAGAATCGTGCATGCGCAAGCATACCGGGTGCGATTATAACAACGCTACTCGGGCGGACAGCCAGAGGGACAGGGAACCAGGCGTCCCTGTGGGGGACGAACTCTCGTATTGGACCGCCAAAGGGGACAGGACAAACTCGTACTCTGCCCAATATTCCAACGGGGGGTCGACCGAAGTGATGACCTCCAAGCCCACCGTACGGTCATGGACAGGTGGGCAGGCCCAGAAACGACACGTCGCGAGCACGGGATGGCCCGGAGCTGAGAAGGGGCAGTTCGACCCGCATGAAGCCGGGGAAGGATGCCCCGTGCAGAACAGGCAGTATCCGGGAGATAATGAATCCCCCCGGGAGAGCTGCGTGAGCTTAAGGGAACACACACCCGACCGGACAGGCAGCAGGCGAATTCGACCGGCACCCGAGTGGACGCCATGTTGTCCGCGAGGGCATGCTGCCCGAGAGGGGTGCCCAAGGGACTTGCAAGACCTGCGCACGAATATCCTGCGCACCAAACCACGACTGGGGGATACCCCACGGCGATGGCGAAACTTAACAAGCGAAGCCACGGGGGACAAGCGGTCCCGGACGAAAAGTGACGCCCCGGAGGGCAAGCCGTTCGCGAGTGCGGGCCAGGAACAACAGACACCCACAAAAACAGGGGCAAGCCACGTTGTCCCCCAGGGCCGGGGGATCACGAGGACACCGCTGGGAGTAGTGGAGCCACAGGTAAAAATTCCGAGTCTCGCGAAACTCCTCCGTGAGCCCAGGAGGAAGACACTGTGCTACGAGAAAATACCCCCACCAATGAGACGGCCGAGGGGAGAAACCCGAAGGACCAGCGCAAACGACGGTATCGCAGAGCGCGCCCACGCCCAGGGGACAGAAACTGAGGGGGTTAAGACCCCGAGCGCTCCCATAGGAATCCGGCACGGGGGAATGGGGCCCGCCTGTGCCGTGCACAAACCTCGCCCCGCGACACCTGAGGGAGGGGCACCAATGCTAACCCAAAGGCCCAAGGATCCAAGGGGTCTGGAGAAAAAGATTCGGACTCTCCGACACCCCTGTCACGGGCCCAGTGAACCGCAATGGCGAACGGCGCATGCAGAACAAAGGGGCACCGTGGATCTTACCAGCGCGGATAGCGGAACAAAATCTGACCCTTCGATCCGATGCAAGGACTCACGACGCTCTCCTCATGATCGGAAGAGTGACAGCGAAGGTGACGGTTGCCACGTGAACCGACGCGAAGAGGGACGACACTCTTCTGCGCACTACGCACGTGCTGCGAGCCCTACAAACTGGGCACTTCAAATTCGAAAACATCCTCACTCCCTGGCGCGGCAAACTTTCGGCGATAATACAATGGCGTCTGCAACTGGAGAAATTTCGGCAGTCAGCGAACAAGAGACCGAAGAGCCAGGGCCCAAGCTACAGAGGACGGGGGAGAGACAGGTGAACTTCCGCGACAGCGGATTACACCCCACCCGGAGCATCCCAACTGCTAGGGTGCCGTGCATTTCAGGACGACAGGTCATTATTGACGAGCTGTTTACAGGGAAGGAAGTGGTCCCGAGAGTCCCGGACAGGGAGCTCCTCACGAGAAGAACTCTGACCAACGACACATCCCTGTTGAGGTTCCGCACCTTTCCTAGGGGATATGAGCCTCTCCCCTGGAAGGGGACATCAAGGGGAGGAAACGCGGGCCAGACACCTGAGGACGGGGGGGGGGAAGCACACTACCACCACGATCCGCAGGAAATGGAAGTTGAACCGGGACTCGCTGAGCGGGACCCACGGCAGGCGGCGGGACAAGAAGCAGCGCCACCACAGGATCTTCTCCAGGCGGCGCCCGTGCCCACGGGGCTGTTCCCATTGACGACAGAGGTGGTGGAATACATTTCACAGGCACCTGTGCTGCTCAAAGCAGGGCTTCTTTGGGCTCATCTCGCAGAAGCGGGGGAGAAGTTACAGGGACAGGTGCACCCTGGACAAACTCCCGCAGCGGGGGCCCTGACCGCACAAGACCTCTTTGAACATCCGGCAGGGGAACCACTGCACACTATCTTCGGCACAGGAGGCGCTCCAGGGGGGCAATATGACTCCCTGTGGAACATGACGGTGCCCCCGGCCATTGACTACAACTGCCTGGCGCACACAGGAGATGGGGACACTCGCAGGTTCCAACAGCTGCTCCTGGCGGAACTCCAGGAAAGACTGTGGAACACAGGCCGCTGCCCCGCCAAGGGGGATATCAGCGTCACGTCCCCTTGGCAGGGCACTCTGAGGGCGACATTCACTGACCCGCTTCACGCAGCCATTGCCCTGGTGGACGAACGGTGTGCCCCGGCGGTGCCACTGGCGCCACCTCCGTGGGGCTATGCCGACCGCTGGAAGCACGGGGCAGTGGGCACCCCCAAAGCCAGTGTCGCCAGGGACGTGCACAGGTGCCCAATGAAGCAGGACAGGGACTCGCTCCCGGCCGACCGCACGGTCATCCTGCAGTCCGTCGGGCTGGTTGGGCAGGGTGTGGCTGAAGTGGCCAACAGCATCTCGGCGGGAGTGGTGCTCGAGGGGGGAGCCCGAAACATTGTTTACATCGGTAAGGGAAGGCCACACTGGGAGGAGGCCAGGGCGACAGCACTGGACGTCGCCATTGTGGTGTTCTCGCGAGCGGAGGAGGCTGACAGGGCACTGCGGCTGGGTCTCCCATATGAGTTCTATGGGCACCCAGTCACAGTGCACAAATACTCCTCCACCGCAGATATCACAAAGTTCCAGGAGTGGGAACTGGAGGTGGTTGCCAGGCCACCGGAGGGCAGACACTGGCACTCTGCAGACAGGGTGGAACAGGTCCTCTCTGCAGCGAAGCGGGAGCTGCGGTCGCAGACAGGCATGGAGGTATTTCCGGTTCCCTCCCCCCCATCAGAAAGGGGGGTGGGGGAACTCATCACTCTCGCCCAACCGCTCCCGGACAGGGACAGCAGGGAGGCCTGCAGGTACTGGGTAACGGTGGAGGCTGCCACATACGAGGCAGTCTCGCATCGCACCAAGGACCGTATGTTCTTCCACATCGAGAACGTAAAGTTTCACATCGCCTGCAGCCCGAGGTCCAGGTGGATGACCCAACGAAGCCCACAGCAGCCCCCGAGACAGAGGCCCAGATACGCGGGAAAGGGGCAGGGCAAAGGAGCCAAGGGCTCCTACTACGGTCAGGTACAGCCGACCCAGCTGTTTGCGCAGGACCAGGGGTACGGCAGGCAGCTGCCACCGGAGCCGCCAGCCGCGCAGGCTCCTCGGGCGGGCGGCGAACTAGCGTCGCTGGCCGCCTCCGTGAAGGCTCTCACCGAGGTGGTAAGCCAGCAGGTGCAAGCCTCGGACAGGCAGATGTCAGCGATCACCCAGCTGTCTGGGCAGGTCACGGGGCTGCTGCAGCACGGGGTCCAGCTGATGCCTCAAGGGGGGCAGAGCTACCTGGGCCAACAGCAACAGCCCCAGCAGCTGCAGCCCCCTCCGGCAGCCCCGCTGCAGCTGCCGCACCAGGTGCCATTGGGGCCGCCACAGGCCCAATATTCGCACCCGGCGCAGGGGCTGTACCCACAGTGGGGCACACAGCTCCAGCAACAGCCGACTGCCCAGCCCACTGCCCAGCCGAGGCCCCTGGCGGAGGCCCTGGGCAAGGACCCTCGGCAGTATGGGAGGCCTGAGACAGGCCCCGCAATCCCACAGGAGTTTGACAACCCTGACGGCAGGGCGGCATTAAAGCGCCTCGACGAGCTCAGGGCTCAGGTCAGTGATCCCTTGCCAGTTTTGAATGCTTGGCCATCTTGCCAGGATGGTGATCTGACCAGTATAATGCAACCCCTCCACAGGCACACAGAATTTGATGCGAGACGATGGGCCGAGACCAGGCACCGGACAAGGGCAGACGGCGATGCAGAATGCAGACAGGCGTGCACACCTAGTGGAGGCACAGCCTGGAGGGGGCACAAGATGACGCCTCCCGGCATACGCTGGCCAGGGAGGCGCAGTGGCAATAGGACATATGATAAATACCTGCAGAACAATGAAACCTATTGCTTATTTGTATTAACAGCCTCTTGTAATCACACCCCCGACCTGATAACAGAGGGTGACCACCCAAGGGAAGGAGAGTTCGAAAAATTTGGCAAAATGCTGCACTTCTTGTCACCGAGTCTCATGCTCCCGGGACACTTTAAACTCGTAATGGACCAGCAGCACACACTACCTATTGCCGCATGCCTCGTAACGATGGGAATCTTGGCTATTACCCACCGCGGGATTAGAATCTTAATAACACGAACGCAACTAACCGGCTCTGCTTCAGGGGGGATTGTGGACTCACACCAAGACCCAGAAGTCTGGGTTTGGAGGAATCAAAGGAAGAACACACCCTGGATGCACAAGAGGGGGAAATGGTATTGGAGAGAGGCGATGGACGGGGGAAGCCTCTTCTATGTCAATAGCACTGCAGGGAGGACCTCCCTCCGCAGGAATTTTGCGGGGAGGAACAGCAACTGTGTTTTTGTTCCGGTCGGCATGCTGCGGAAAGTCAGGAAAGAGCTCGAAGATAGGGACAAAAACAGGAAGTCTCGCAGAGGAGGGGAAGCTACAGATCAACCCTCCACCCCCCCCCTTAGCGGTGGGGGGGGTGAAAAGCGGCCACCCCCAAGGAACCAGACACGGGGCGCGAACCCCCAAGAGGAGGGGGGCCTCTACACGGTGGAGGGACGTATATCAGATGTGCAACTCAGCCGGTACCTTCACACAATTGACCCGGCTCCGCCGGAGGAGATGAACCAGCACAAATTCCTCTCCAAACTTCTGGCCAAGGATGGGATCGATGGCCTGCTCGCGAACGGGAGGTTCGCGTACCAGCCGCTGTGTGACGGAGAGCACTGGAGGGCCCTCTTCTTTGACCAACAGGCCGGGGAAGGGGGGGGCACCCACGTGCACCTCTTTGACTCCTACGGACCCAACCCACGGGAAGGAGCGAGGGGGCATGCGGAGCTGCTGGACGCCACCCGAACGTGGGCAGAGAGAAGGACAAGGCAGGGGGTCCCTACCGAAATCACGTGCACCAAACTCCGTACTCAGT
Source organism: Cymbomonas tetramitiformis (assembly GCA_001247695.2). Classification (NCBI taxonomy): domain Eukaryota; kingdom Viridiplantae; phylum Chlorophyta; class Pyramimonadophyceae; order Pyramimonadales; family Pyramimonadaceae; genus Cymbomonas; species Cymbomonas tetramitiformis. The sequence continues at coordinate 46,545 of LGRX02027304.1, read as the reverse complement.
ACGATGACTTTCAGTGTGGGGTCTGGGTCGCGGTGATGGCGGCAGCATGGTGCGACTGGACGAAATCCCCAGAGAAGTCAACCTGGCCAAGGGCGGCGCACAGAGCCGCTGGGGGCACTGGGAAAACGACAAACAATAGGGTGGCAAAACAACACAGAATCGTCATGCAAATCGCCACCAAGCAGGAGGAACACGCGGAAGGCCAGGCCGGCACCCGGAGCGGGAGCAGTAGAGTACCCGGCAAAAGGGCAGTGCTCAGGCCACTACAACAAGTGACGGGAAGTGGACAGGCGCCAGCTCAGCAGAAGAGACAGCATAGGGCAGGCGCAAAGACCGTACTTGGCAGCTGGGGCAATAGTGCACGAGAATCTAAAAATGAACCAAATCACCACAGCGATAAAGAGAATCAAACACCCCCACCAGATGTGGGGGAGGAAGGCAGGCTGTCCCTGATGACCTGGAATATCAGAGGAAGCGACCACGCGTACTATGACCTCGCCAGGAGTTGCGAGGAGCACCAGCCGGACGTGCTGGTTCTCACAGAAACAAAGGCGGCGGGCCCCATGGGACCAAAAAAACTCCAAGGGCTGGGTTACAGCGCCTGGCACTCAGCGCCGTGCCATGGAATCCAGAGGAGGGGGGCGGATGGTACTTCGTACAGAGGGGGGGTGGTCCTCGCCCTCAGACGCCCCTACGACAGGACGGACGTGCGCGCTAACCGTGAAGTCCCCAGATGCGCGAAAGGGTATCTACAGCACGTAGTTATTACGCTGCCAAGCGGCGTAAAGATGCACGTGCTCGGTGTCTACAACCCTCCCCACCCGGAAGAAGAGGTGGTCAGGACGTGTATCCGTGATTACATAGCCCGAGAGGCCGCAGTGGCTTCCAGAAAGGGGGAGCACATGGTGGTGGGGGGAGACTTCAACGTCGCGGAGATCCCCAGGGAGCAAGACGGGATAGAACAACGTGCATGGAGAGGGATGTCTGACCGGGCGGGCCTTGCAGAGATCAGCTGCCCGCAAGGACCCACGTTTGGGGACCACAAAATCGATGGGTGGTTAGCGTCAGAAGAGCTTCAGCGGATCGCTGACGAACGGCACCCGATCGACACCAGGGCACACAGGCACTGCAGCGACCACCAAGCGGCAGTGGCGGCGGTGCCGCTGTGGAAGCTTCACACGACCACACCGATAGTGGAAGAGCAGGCGAAACCCGACCCGATCACGAAATATCAATTCCCGATCTCCAAAGCCTTGCAACGCTCAATGAAGGCGGCAATAGATTCGGCGCTCCAACCGAGTCTCAGGGAAAATGAATTCAAGACAGTGATCGAAAACGCGGTCGACGCGGCGGAAAGGGGAAGCCCGGACGCCAGGGAAAGAATTGATGAGGCCGGGAAGGCAGTTGATGGGGTCCTTCAGCAAGCCATGCGGGCCGTGGAGATCCCCCTTGAAACCGTCAGGTGCAAGCCCAAGGTCACCAGGGACCCCAACACAGGGGTCAGACTACCAAAAGCTAAATTCAGGAAGCGTGATAAAGCGCTGAAGGCAGCGGCGGTCCTACAGGAGATGCTTGCGATAGAGAGGGCAACAGGGGAAACCCCCAGCGCGGCACTGCTAGAGGAAGCCATGGCGGAACCACGGGACACGGCGCAGGGCAGACCTGACACGTGTGCGGAGCCGGAAGACCCCCACTGGTGGGCGGAGTCTGAGATGCGCAGGTTCAGGCAGGAAGCCAAGTCCGTTATCAAAGACCACAAAGCCGAAACCTGGGAGACATTTGTCCAGAAATTCCGTAGTAACTACTATCGCATGAAAAAGTCAGCCCACAGGTTCGTCTTCAGAGACCGCGACGCACTCCCGAAAGGAAGAACCTTGGGGATATGGGACAGAAACAACAAAATGGCAGTCGGGGCGGTGGCCACCGCGGAGGCCTTTTCGGGGCACATGGCCCACTCGGACCCATATTGCTTCGAACACCCCAGGACGGACCAACTGGACGAAGAGATGCCATGGCTGGCGGCGGAAGCCCCGGATAGCATGAAACCGGGGCAAAGACCGAGGAAGACGGAGCTTGGGAGCAGGCTCACTATTGAACTCTACAGACAAATTGTCAAACGGCTCCCCAACGGGAAGGCAGCCGGCCCGGATGCGGTACCAAATGAAATCCTCAAGGCTATGCCGGAGGAATTCCACGAAGTTCTCTTCTCGCTCATGAGGGCGATGTGGAAAGCGGGGATAACCCCAGGCACTTGGAAGCTTGGCACCTTTGTCTACCTACATAAGAAAGGGGACACCTCTGTGTTTTCCAATTACAGGCCCATAGGGCTTCTCCGCACAATTCTCAAGCTTTATACGGCAATGGTCACGGATGTTCTATCCACGTTCTGCGAGGTAAACAGTATCCACAGCCAAGAGCAGATGGGTTCTAGGAAACACAGAAGCACGATCAACCAGCTCCTTCGACTGCAGCATGTTATCGAGGACAGCAAACTGTCCCACAGCCAACTGCATGTTCTCTACGTGGACTTCGAGAACGCCTACGGGTCGGTGGAGCATGACAGACTCCAGCACACCATGAAGTACCTGGGGATCCCGGAGGACGCGGTCAGAGTGGTGGCAGACCTCTACGGGGGGGAGGCACACAGGTCACCTTTTAGGATGGCCTCAAAGATAGAGCACCACAGCTCGGAACCCCTCATGGTCAAAAGGGGACTAGTGCAGGGAGACTCGCTGAGCCCCCTACTCTTTATTCTCTATTTGGAACCCCTTCTACGCTGGCTCAAGGCGGGCAACAAGGGGTATCTGCACCGCCTCACGGATTCGGACAAACCAATTCGCACTTCCTCGGCGGCATATGTGGACGATCTCGCCCTGATCGCGGAGTCGGCGACGCAACTGGCAGTACAAGTCAGGAAGCTGGAGCTCTACTCCAACTGGAGTGGACTTCGAATCAACAAGGCCAAATGCGGAATCACGGGAACGGACGAAAAAGGGTCTCCGATCCCTGAGGAGACATACGAGGATGTCACCATGCGCACCCCCAGGGTAGGCAAGCATGGATTCCCGTACCTCCACCCGGATGACCCATACAAGTACCTTGGGATACAAGTCGCCCTCTCGGGGGACTGGACGGTCCAAAAGCAAGCCTCCTTTCTGCAGGCAAGGGAAAGGATACAGGCGCTCCTCCACTCCCCTCTGACGAGCGGACAGCAGGAGGAGGTCCTCCGCTCGGCAATTATAGGACAGCTTAGATATGCCCTTCCCTTAGGGATTTTTTCTACCAAGGAAATCGAGGACCTAGACGCGATTATCGGCGGGGCATACAAGCTCCTTAATGGACTGCCAAGAGGCACCGCTAATTGCTACACGGCACTCCCGAAAACCTCCTACGGGCTTGGACACACACCACTGCTGGCCACGTACGCACAAAGTGTGGCGAGCGCCCTGCAGATGGCCACCGCCACCAGGGAAGACCTTCGAGAAAGGCCGAGAGAGGTGTTCAGGGAAAGTGAGGCCTTTCATGTCAAGCAGACCTCTCAACTTAGTGCCACCACGAGGGGGCTGGTCAGGTATCACTACAACCGCAGACAGGGACAGGTGGACGGTACGGTCAGAACTGGGGAACTCGACAGGTGCTGCACAGCCCGGCAACTTGCGGTGCTACGTGAGCACCAAGTCTTGCTCACAGGATCTGGACCGCTACTGGCGGACCTGATTAACACCCAGCACGGGGTTATCTCCAAACTTGCGAACGCGGTTCGGAAGCCCTTCCCGAGTGCGCTCGAAGGCAGACACAGAACGGTCGTTGACCAGGACACGGGTGAGGAGAGCGTGAAGATCTACTCAGTCAATGACCAGGAGGAAATCCCGCTTAGTCTGACCACGCTGCTGCCTCTGCTCCCTTTCGTGGAGGAGGGGTTTTATGTGGCGAAGGGGGGCACCCGTGCGTGCAGCCTCAGAGAAGCAAAAACAAAAGTCCCCGCCAGGTTTCAAGGGCGCATGCGAACCTTCATGCTCATGCTGTACCCATATATATGCGAAGCGCTTGCTGACAAGCCCAACGACGCGCGATTCTGGGACAACCCGAAGAACCTCACCCTCAAACCCCAGTTTATGCCGTCCAAAGAGACACACAACGCTCTAGGGTTCCAAAGGTTGGCAGAACCCCAGGCGACCGAAGGGGAAGAACTAACCACTTGGGAAGAGGGCTTCCACCCCACTCAATCCAAATGGGGCCCGCGATCGCTGTGGCACGCAGGAAGAAGAGGACCCCCCACGACCTCCATGCAAGCCAAAAACGCCTTAAAACAAATGGCGACAGGTTATTGCGCCAAGGACGAAGAAGACCACGAAGACGCCTTTATTAAATGCCACGATATTGGAGTCAGACCCACCCTGCTTGAGGACCCGGGGGGTAGAGTCATGATAATGGACTCCGTAGGCGTGAGACCCAAAGCGGAAAAATCCCTCTCAGACCTGCGACACGCAGCCAGAGCTGGAGCAAGACTCACCGAGAAGGAGGCGATGGACAGCAGGAGGGCGATGAGGAGAAACCGCTCTGAGGGGTCCCATGCGGACAGCCTCCTGAAGGGGGGAGGAAGAAGAGGAAATGCGCCCCGGGGGGAGGGCACCCCCAGGCACAGGACGGAAGGGGTCTTCTCGGACACCAGAGGCAGGGAGGCGTGGCTTAGCTCCATACAAGTGGAAACCCACAGCCTCTGCACGACGGGCTTGGCCACAGTGTCGATGCACCAGACGAAACTCGCGGATGCCCTCAACGGAACCGAGTTCGAGCAGTCGGAACAATACGAGGCGCAGATGCGCAACACGATGGAAACGGTCCGGGACGAGGGATTTTCCTTTGTCCTGACTTGCGACGGCAGCCACTGGAATGTGCTCCTATTCGGAAAAAATGAGGACACCAGTGTTTCAATCTACCTCTACGACCCAATGGGGGGGGAAGACACGCGCCTATTGACGGCGCTGAGACAGTGGGCAGGACCGCCGGGATGGCCGCCGGTCAACGTAACGGTCTCCAACATGGGGGTCGCACACCAACGGGACGGATACCAATGCGGCGTCTGGGTGTGCTACATGATTGACAAGTGGCAGGAATGGAATAGGTCCACCACAGGAGAGAAGTGGGAGTCCTGGATCGGGCTGCATGGGCCCCCGGTGGGCGGAGAAGCTACGACCTCCAAGGGATACAGGGAAGCCATGAGAGGCCCAATCATGGCGCGCATAGGAGAATTGGAACAACGGGAGCGCCACCACGTGTTCCACGGGGAGGGAGAGACTCATGACCCAATCTCCTTCGAGGAGGTGGATGACGAAATCCAGGAAGAGGCCGGCGCGGGGCCAATGCAAGTCGGGAGGAGCCCGACCAGGCAGACCCAGGCAAACATGGTGCCAGAAACCCCCAGGCACGCCCGGGAGCTCCCGAAGGTCGGTGAGAAAAGGACCAGGCAGATCATACAAAGCCCCCAGGCCACAGTGGAGAGCGAGGAGATCAGACCCAGGCCGAACCCGCCTGCGCAGACGCCCCAGAGGGAAACAAGCCCCCACCGGGTCACAAGGGTTAGCCTGGAAGACGGCAGAGGCACGAAATGGAAAGGGACCGCGGCGCAGATCATGATGCTGAGGACATGGGTCCTCGCTCAATTGTCCAAAGGAGATGTCAGGACGGGGGAGTTGTTCCAGCATGCGGCCAAAATCGGATTCCCAAGAGACGCGGTTAGGCTGATGACCACGCACCTCGTAAGCAGTGAACAGGTCGCATGGGCAACGCACCCCCTGTTAATGACTGCCGGAGCAGGAACAGGTGGTGGAGGATCGACACCATGGAGCTCTCGGTAGGCGCTGGCCCGACGGTTGCCAATGATCCGGAAGTGCTCGAAGAAACGGAGGAGGAACCCCAGGCCGTTGAGGCGTCCGAGAGCACCACAATCCTAGCGGTTAGGACGCACTGGGGAAGCAGGGAATACCTGCTCGGGCCAATTCGCCCACAAGGGGAGGCATGGGTCGAAGAGGACACACTGCTGACAGGAGGAATTGCGGGAATGAACCCGAGCCGGGCCGAACGAGAGACCGACACGTTCCACAACAAGGAGCGGGAAGCACAGCAGGCTCGGAGACCCACAGAAAGAGAACCGCTGTCAGGAACTCCCACGAGGCATGCCCACTACTGGCCGGGGGTCACCAAGCTCAACATAGACACTGAACCCTTTAACCCAGACTGGGACGCAGCACCCTCGGGCAAGTGCACGCTCACGACAGAGACAGGCAGGCACCACGTGTTCGCGCACGACGAGCGGGGCAAGATGGTAGGCGCCCTCAAAGAGGAGGTACTCGATAGGCTCTACGACAGATATGTGGCCGCGGCGGGCACGAACAGCGCAGATCAGACCCATACAAGGGCGGGGGAAGAGCGACGGCGGTCCTTCGAGGAGCGGGAGCCACAGCTGGGCACAGTCCACGGATTCGCCACAGAAGTGGTCCTCCTGCTCAAAAGATATTCCTGCGAGGAGGAGGAGGAAGTCAAGAAAACTGCACTGCAAAATCACTGGACGCTCCCTCCAGAAATTATGCAAGCGCTCCAGGAGGCCTTCGGGATCCAGGCGGAGATATTCGCGTCGCCGCTCAACGTACACAGCCACACGGCGACATACTGCTCCAAGTTCGACAGGGACAAGATTTTCGGATCCAAAGGGTCTGCATGGGACACCCAATGGGGAGAGCTGGGCGCCTTCGAGTTCAATCCGGAGTACACAGCGGCAGACCTAGACAAAGCGCTTCAGGAGGCCCTGATGTCCACCATGGCGAAAACCCCGGTACTGGGGGTAGGAATTTACCCGGCCTGGACGAGAACGCCAGCCAAGGCATACTGCAGGAGGTATGGAGATACTAGGATACATGAATTTGGGGTGATCCCAAGAAAAAGCTTTACGTTCCTTCCCCCAGACCACTGGGGAGGCACCACAGTATCAGGCGTCACGAAGAAGGACTACAGCAACTGGGGAGTTAGGATCCTAGTTGTTGCCAACGCAGAGGGATGGCAAAAATTCTGCCCGGACCCAGAAGGGGCAGCGGAACTAGTCGGGAAGGCCCTGCAGCGCAGCACGTACTGCACGGTCCGTAAGTACCACACGATTCGGAACCTCAGGCCGGCCAACCCGAGGGTCCACACCTCGGATGCAGTGTCAGACATGGCGGCGGTTAAAAATGCGATGGAGAACGCTAGTCAATACGACATGATCTTCGACCCTCACCCGATGAGAAAATGGGAAATACCGAGCATGTCGCGCAGACAGGGATGGGGGAACGAAGGGGGTGAGGTCCCCAAGGAAGACCGCACCCCGGAGGCGGCGAGGGCCATGAGACAAACATGGCGCGACAGAGGACTCACCGAGGTCACGATCACGGAGTACCATGCGGCGAACACGGCATGGCCTTTGGACAAGATCAAAGAGGACTCGAGGGTAGCCCCTCATTTGTGTCGCACGGGGTATTTTATTTGTCGAGTCGCAAAAGATTCGTTTATATTAACGACGCTTCGCAGCTTTTTCAGAAATATGCTGTTTTTCATTTCGTTTCCCTTAAAGGAGCGAAACAGGTTTCCTGGAAAAAAGTGACATCAACAGGCCACACCGCAGGAGCTGTCCCTCAAAAATTATGCCGTTGGAAATTTTTCGAAAATTTTCTGCCCATGTCAGCAGTCCTACCCCGGATTGTGTCGAGCGCTCGCGCTTTACCGGCCAATCATGATACGATAGCATATCAGCAGTCCTACCCCGGATTCTTTCGACCGACAACGAGAGAAACGTTTAACAATTCAAAATTATACCACGAAGATATATATGCTGTTTTTCATCCATGTCAGCAGTCCTACCATGATTGTATCGAGCGCTCGCGCTTTACCGGCCAATCATGATACGATAGCATCTCAGCAGTCCTACCCCGGATTCTTTCGACCGATCGTTCGTAACCGACAACGAGAGACACGGGTAACAATTCCATATTTTACCCCGAAGATATGTGGAATTTACAATTATGAATTTGTCGCAAAACTGCTCTAACAGGTTTACCGATCTCAACATCATCATCAGCAGTCCTACCCCGGATTGTTTCGGCCGATCGCTAGTAACCGACAACGAGAGACACGGGTAACAATTCCATATTTTACCCCGAAGATATGCGGAATTTACAATTATTTACGCATCTCGTCATTCAAGATCATCTCACCACTCCTATCGGCGGCGCGGCCCCGAAAAGTGGATATGGTATGATCCTGGTCGGCAACGTTTTCATTTTTCTCCAAGCTCTTATCTTGCGCCTACCTGCTCGCTGTCTCAGCGCGCGGCTTGTGTTTTTGTTTGATTAATGATTTTTGCGCGCTACTTTTCTTTAGCGATATTTCATATCGAGCATGTTTTCGTGTGCATGCGTGGAACCCGGCGGGGGGGCGTTCCTGCGATGTTCTTCCATGAGCCGCATCCCACCAGCAGCCCATCCTGTGATACATGGATGATTGGAGGCCGTCGGGCGTCTTTGCATCCCGCCTGACGGTTTGGGTTCAATTTTCAACAGGAATTCTTCCTTCCTGAGCAGCGCTCTGTTTTTTTGCAGGTTTATGCTGTGCCTTTTCTGAAGGCGCCAGCAACGGCCATAGTGTATAATTCATGCTGTGCCTTTTCTGAAGCCGCCAGCAACGTTCCTGGCGGCATCTTTCCCTCTGGCCCTACTAAGCTGAAGGGGTGCTTGGAGACCGGCGGGATTCTCCGACGGGTTGGGTTCGATTCCCAACGTCTTCACTAACCAGCGTTTCGTTTTTTGCAGGTTTTGTTTTTTACGCCGAGCATCCTTTTATGCCGCCAGCAGAGTGCTCGCGGCATCCTGTGACTTCCAGCTCTATTTAGGTTTCACCGATTATTGATGTTCAGATTTTTAGATTTTTCACCCACTGTTCCGCTGCTGTTTTCATAACGTCTATTTTGTACGTAGACGCCCACCCGAGGGTGAAATGCGGACAGCAGTTGGCTGTCGGTATTGGGTTCGATCCCCAACGTCCTGACTGATTCGCTGTTCGTGTGCTGCAGGAAACGTTTTGGTTCTGAAGATTTTGGAACGTGCGCTGTGCTCTAGTTTCCTAGTTTAGATTTTCATATCGCCCTCGGGTAGTTGAATCCTTGTATTAGAAACCAGCAGCCTAGTAGTAATAAGTATTTATGCTAATATTTTTTAAGAGAGTAATCGGTTTTTCTCTTAGTATCTTTATGCATCTGAAATGCTTGCTTGCTTGCTACTCATGTATGCCTCGTGCTATATGAATGTCCCCAAGTGATCGTATAATACACCTGTGTTTTATGTAATATTCGCGGTACTACTCGTTCAGTAATTTTGTTTTTCAAGTCATAATCGCGGTACTATTCGTTTGTGTTCCCCCTAGCTTAATTTCATTTTCGGAAATTTTCTGTGAATTTTCACGACAGAAATGAGCGTGGCACTCATGATTGTCGCACCTGCGACAAATATGAGCCCCCGGCTCATTTCTGTCGCACGGTATAATTCCAATCTGTCTTGCGACACGACAAATAAAATACCCGGTGCGACAAATTTGAAGTGCTACCGGACTCGAGGGCCAGATGGCTAAAGGCAATGGAGCGCACTCCCATGCTCTTCAGCAGACAAGACAGGGACAGGGGACACACGGAAGTAAGGGAGAGGTTCCCCACGTGTCCCATTAAGCACAAAACCGGACGTTCCAGAACCCTAGAGAAAATCAACAAAGCCTGGGATGCAACCTCGTTCCTCTATACGGATGGATCGCGACTGGACCCAGAGGAAGAAGGGGGGTTACATAGAGTGGGGGCGGCCTACTGGGACCCCAGAGGGGATGAAAACCCCAGAACCTGGAGGGGCACGTGGTCGACGGGTGGACACCTCACCATCAACAGGGCGGAACTCCTGGCGATCCACGCGGCACTCAGGGCCAGAGAACGCACAACACCGGGCGAGATAGCAATCTGCACGGACAGCCTCTGCAGTATGTACCAAATACTCAACATGTTGTCCAGACCCCACACGATGGAGTGCCATAGACACAGGGATTTGCTTGAGGATATACTCTCCCTGGTCGAACAGCATAACAGCCAGGGAACGAAGGTCTCACTCAGGAAGGTCAAAAGCCACACGGGGGTGAAGGGCAACGACAAGGCAGATGAGGCGGCCAAACAGGCAGCAGAAAACCAGGAGGGCACCACCCAAATTGACCCATGGGACAACAGGACCATGTACACGCTCGTGGCCAATGCCCGAGATGGTGAATCGATGAGGCCCCTGCAAGGGGAGGGGGCGGTGGAAAGGTATGTGGCAGAAAGGATTGCACTAAAAGCGACACAGCACAGGTCAGTGAGAAAATGGCTACAGCCCCCGAGCAGCCCGTGGGAAGAATGGGGAACACCCGGCAGGGGAAATCGGGAGGGAGCTCTCTCAGTAGAGGGCTCTATGACAGAGAACCCCACGACCGGCGCCCCAGGGCCAGCCCAAGGCCCCGACCGGGGCCGACAGAACGTGGAAATGGGGACACCGGGGGAGAATCTCCAGGAGCCGATGCTCCTGGAGGAACTCCAACGCGCTCCCTGGAGCCAGGGCGACCCGCCGGAGCGACGGGAGCCGGGCGACCAGGAACAGGTACACCCGCGGGATCAAGTGACCACTCAGGACGAGTGGGAACTACTCTGGGAATTCGATGAGACGCGGGGGCCGCCTCTGGACATGGACGAGAGGGGGGCCATGAACTCGCCGGACAGAGAGATGATGCAAGCGATAGAGGAGGCAGAATGTGAGGACCCAATTGACGGTCTGTGCCGCTCGGTGATGGAGATGGACCTGGGAGAGTCGGAACTCCAGAACCTGACGGACGTTCCACAACAAGCGATAGACGCCTACCAGGAGGCGGCCCCAGAGAGAAGTGGCTACTGCCCCACAGTACTTGAGATAGTACCGAAACGCGTTTCGGTACTATCTCAAGTACCGAAACGCCGGATTTTTTTTCGATGCCCTCCTTTGATATGTGGATGCTACCCTTTATATATTGTTGCCTCAGGGACCCAAACTGAGTTGCCTTATGCGCCATTGGTCAATATATCACGTGTAGCGTTCCCAATGGATGCAGATTGCCACATGGGTAGTACTTTTTGATACATGGTGGTTCTCACTTGCCGTTCAAAAAGATGGCGCTCCTTTCGATTTTTTTTGAAGCGGATTTGGGAACCAAACCAGCTCGGCAATGAATCAGATTGAAGATATATGTCATAGCCAATGGTACATGCGGCCATGGGCCGGTTGGCATAATGACATTCGTTGTATATACGTGCGAATGATCCACCGCCCTACATGTATGTAACGACCTACCTAGCTATCTAGCTAATCGGCGGGCACACACATAGTACACCATCGATCATCCTTACGGATGCCCTCCAATCATATATCGCATGCTTTTCGTTACACACCACATCCTGGACTATGAAACGCATCCAACGCACCACGAACAATGCCCGAGGTACACATTTTAAAACGAGAGAGGCGTTAGGGCATGGCGCACATAACATTAGTACGTGTACATAACTAGTATGCGAGCGATCGTCCCTATGGGTGACCTAGCGTCGTATATCGCTCTAGCGTGTTTCGTAATGCTATTATAGACTACGACAAACATCAAACGTATCGGAAGCGATGTCCTAGGTGCATGTTTGAGGTTCGGAGGGTGTCAGAGCCTAGCAGACAGAGCAACATCAACACTACGCGTACACAACTAGTATGCGAGCGAGCGTCCCTACGGGTGACCTGACATCATATATCGCTTTGACGTGTTTCACAATGATATTATAGACTACGACAAACATCAAACGCATCGGAAGTGATGCCCTAGATTCATGTTTGAGGTCCGGAGGGTACCAGAGCCTAGCAAACAGAGCATTAGTACGCATACACAACTAGTATGCGAGCGATCGTCCGTATGGGTGACCAAGCGTCGTATATCGCTTTGATGTGTTTCATAATGATATTATAGACTACGACAACCATCAAACGCATGGGAAGCGATGTCCTAGGTGCATGTTTGAGGTTCGGGGGGCGCCAGAGCCTAGCAGACAAAGCATTAGTACGCATACATAACTAGTATGCGAGCGATCGCCCATATGGGTGACCAAGCGTCGTGTATCGTTCTGATGCGTTTCATAGTGATATTATAGACTACGACAAACATCAAACGCATGGGAAGCGATGTCCTAGGTGCATGTTCGAGGTTCGGAGGGTGCCAGAGCCTAGCAGACACATCATTAGTACGCGTACACAACTAGTATGCGAGCGATCGTCCCTATGGGTGACCTAGCGTCGTGTATCGCTTTGATGTGTTTCGTAATAATATTATAGACTACGACGAGCATTGCACGCATCAGGAGCGATGTCCTAGGTGTATCTGTGAGGTTCGGAGGGTGCCAGGGACTGGTTGACTGTGTACTGCGGTACGTACGCATAGCGAACATTCGCATTATGTGGACATGTTCCGCATGCCGAGTGTTACATATGAACTAAATGGAGTCCTATGATGGGTTTTTACCGTTATTTGTGAGCGCCAATCTGATTTTCAATTTTTTCATTTTTTTTTTGTCGGGGGCACCCTGATTATGTCGGGAAAACGCTATGCCGTGCCAAAAAAGCATACGAGAGTCATGTAGATGCCCTGTGATCTTTCAAATGTCATGTGTGACATATAATCATGATATATTACTTGATTATAGCTCAGACAACTCTCAAAATTGAGGGAGTTACAAGCGTTTGAGTTTGGGTTCGAGTTTGCACTTGGAGGGTGTATTTTGTTTTTAAAGGAAGCCACGGTGGGGATGCGAGAATCGTACGGCGAGGTCAAGAGGATACGAATATAGGCTGCCCACATATAGAATATTCAAGCATACATACATATCGATTTTTGGAGACCTTGAAGTGCACTATATATTGAGATTTCAGATCATTGTGCACGATGGCATACGGCCGTTTACCAAAAAGTCAAGCGTGAAATTTGGGGGAAATTCGAATTTCCCCATGGGTGGAGCTAACACGCGTAGGTGCGGAGGCCATGCTGACCTTCTAGTGGCATAATGTGCAACAAACATTTAGATTAGGTCCCAATGAAGAAACATGCCGATGTATAAGACTTGGGATGACCGCCTACTAAGCCTAATGGGCCTCCGCGTGTTCGGTACTTGAGATAGTACCGAGCAAAACAATTAATTTTCAGGCATTGCACCCCTCGAAAGCATGGCATGTTTACACATGCAAAGTGGCGGTTGTCGTTGAAACCACCATAAACAATACATCAAATGGGTCCTAAATGATTTTTCTACGATGCCATTTAGACCATATAACCTGATAGCATGGCCTACATGATGATAAGCTTCGGTACTTGAGATAGTACCGAACCACGGGGCAGTAGCCAGAAGAAGAAAGAGAAACAGGGACCGGGAGGCCATGCACCGGGGAAACGGAGACAGGGCCGCCACAAGCCACGCAGACGCTGCCGCAGTCGAGACACACATGGGAAGAAGATTGGAGGAGCCCCCGCGGGAAATTCTCCAGGACAAGTCGATACCAGGAATATCCAATCACTTCTGGAAGGTTACTCCACCGACGCTCAGGTCCCTGATTCTAAGATGCCGGTTTGGGGTCCTCATGACGACTGCCAGAAAGCACCTCATATGGCCGAACAAATATCCGGTCCCGGACTGCGCCCTCTGCGGGAGGAGGGACACTCCGGCACACAGGCTGGCTGGATGCAAAGACGAGACCAGCATGAACATGGCCACAGCCAGGCACAACGAGGTGGCAAGGACCCTTTACGAAGCGATCAGGAAGGGTCGAACGGGCGCCAGTCCGATCTGGATCGCGCACCACGCTGGGCTCGACGGGACTAACAGATGTACCCGCCCGATACCGGACTTCGTACTCAAAAGGGGTCAGTGCCGTAGGGACGGAAGGGACCACCCGGGGGCGAAGGACCCCCCAGACGACATACCACACTTTGTGGATATTGTCATGATCAAGGGTGCAGAGGACGTCAGGGACGCCCCCCCAGGCAGGCCGGAAAACACCCACAGGGAGGATGTGGGAGAAATCCACCTCATAGAGGTGGCCTTCACGTGGGACACGCGCTGGTATGTGTCCCTTCACGATAAACTCAACAAGTATGAGCCCCTTATGGAGCTACTCAGATCCAAAGGCTATAAAGTGTTCTTTCACCCGATGGTTTTCGGAACCACGGGGTCGGTATATGAACACAACGCAAGGGCTCTCACGCAACACCTCGGCTTCAACAAGAAGGAGGCGGAGGCCCTCCTCAAGAAAATCAGTAGCATCGCGGTGGAATGGGCTGCCAAGATGTTGATTTCACACAGCAAGTCGGAGAAGGAGAAGGCTCTAAAAAACAGCAAGAAGCCGCCTTGATTGTGCACGTGAATAGGGGCAGGCGTAACAGCTGTGCACCTTCAAATATCACGCTTCCAGTAGGAAGAGTCACATTTTTTCTTTTTTCTTTTTCTTTCGTGTGCGGGAGCAGTTCCGCCACGGCCTGAAAGTCTCTGACGCCCCTGTCTCTGCTCTGTCATTCGGCGATGGCGCGTCTGACCTGGCTGCGGCGTTGTCCTGTCTGCAGAAGCAGCTGGAGCGCATGCAACAGGACATTCGTGACCTGAAGCGGCAGAAGCGGGAAGGGCCTCCGCCTGCGGGCAAGCACCTTACCCGCTCTGCTGCTAAGCATCATCGTGCTGGTGTTCAGCCACTTGGCACCGCTCCTCCTGTCTCATTTGACAAGAAGAGTGGTGCCTTCGTGCCCCACTGCAGAAATGCGGTGTGTGCACGGAGTGGTTTGAAGCACTGGCATGCTGAATGCCCCAACGGCGGTCTTCACTCTGCCCACTATTGTAGTGCAGTTGAAGACTATGAGACTGACTGCTTGGCTGTTCGTTTCCAGCGGTTCTATGACGCTGGGGATGAACATGCCTTCGAGTCGCTCTGCACGATGGAGGGTCGCCCGGAGGTGTGCGAGCTGTCGGCACATTCTTTTGTGACGGCTGAGCCCACGTCTCTGCGGCACTTTCAGGATGCGGCAGCTTCCGCTCAGGATGCGGCAACTGACGAGGGCGACATGGCTCAGTTTGGTCTGGCCACATTCCACTCGGGTGCACAGGACTCGATTCCGCCACCGCCTGCGGTTCGGGATCCCTCTGCACTCGTGGCTGGTGGTGTGCCTGCGGCTCGTGACCCGCCGGTGGCTGTCCATGGCTCTCCTGGCTTGCCTGACTCTGTCCCATCACTCCAACTTGGCGACTCTGCACCGGCTCCGCTGTTTGCTGGCATGAGGATCGAGACTTCTGACGTTGACTCTGAAGGCTCTGACAATGGCCAAGGCTCTGACAATGGCTCTGACGGCGGGCAACGGGTGGCTTTTGGCTCCTTCGGCACTCTTGGGCATGGCTCTGACTCTGACCTTGATGACGGGGGAGCATCGCCGGACAGTCTGACTCCCGTGTGCCGTCCGCGGGCTCCGCCGAGTTTTCTCCGGTGTGCATTAATGTCTTCGATGCTTTGTTGCTCTCTACTGGCCAGCGCTACGGCATCTCTGGTTGCCGTGGGCGGTGGTGACAGGGGCCTGGTTGAGCCCGGAGCCACCGTCCATCGGTCTACTGGAGATCTCTTTGCTTCGGTTTCACCACTTGGTGCTACGGGCATCCGTGATTGGCCGCCAGATGATCGAGTTCTTTTATCTCTTTCTTCAATGTTCAAACCGCCATGGGAATCTGCTTGTCTGAGTTCTTCAGTTGATTTACTTTCTACTGTGGAGCCACCTTGCCCACTTGGGCCTGGTGGTGCTCGATTTCAAAGGGACAGCTCACAATTCACTTCGGGATTATTCTGTACTTGCACCCCGACCGCTGAACTCAGCTCTGCTGACCAGCTTCAAAGTGGCCGAGTTCCTTGTCAATCATCCTGGCAGCTTGATTAGCTTTAGCCCAGTAGTGGGATGACCGGGTCAAGACCCCGGCACCGACCCAGCTAGAAGTGATCGGTTTCCACCGAGTTGCACGTAGGTGTTTGTTTATTATCTCGTGGCTGTATATCCTGTACCTGCTTTGCTAGGTAGTCACACCCACGGGTGGTGTGCTGGACTTCGGGTTTAGGCTTAGTTATTATGGGCTCTGACTAGCCCCTAGCCTGACCCTGCTTCCGTCTCGTGTCCGTGACATCCTAGCACTGTACTGTACAATAGTACAGTACAATAGTACAGTCATTGTTTACTGTCTGGGTTTCCGAGAGCATAAAGCCTCGGCCAGACACTGTTTATGTGATTATCAGTTTGATTCCTAGCGAGCTTAGCCGGACAGCGTATCTGTCTTCCTCGCATTTATTATCTCGTGGCTGTATATCCTGTACCTGCTTTGCTAGGTAGTCACACCCACGGGTGGTGTGCTGGACTTCGGGTTTAGGCTTAGTTATCATGGGCTCTGACTAGCCCCTAGTCTGGCCCTGCTTCCGTATCGTGTCCGTGACATCCTAGCACTGTACTGTACAGTAGTACAGTACAATAGTACAGTCTTGTTTCACTGTCTGGGTTTCCGAGAGCATAAAGCCTCGGCCAGACACTGTTTATGTGATTATCAGTTTGATTCTCAGCGAGCTTAGCCGGACAGCGGATCTGTCTTTCTCGCAATTATTCTTATATTTTCCCGATATGTCAGTGATTTGGTATTAGTCAATAACGATATGTGCATGCATGTTATTAGTCGATAACGATATTGCGTAATGAGCTATTAGTCGATAGTGATATTCCGATAGCGCCAAAAAAAGGTATTAGTCGATAGTAATATGTCACCGATATATCGTCACCGATATATCGATATATCGGGTATCCGCGGGAATCGGTTCTGATACCTAGCCTTGTTACTAATTACATGTTACGCCCCTTCCCGCCGCGCCCAAGGTACTCTTGTTCCCAGAGCTTATGGACGAAAATATATATTTAGGGTTTGTAACTTTGTGGGGTCCATTTCTCCGAGCCTCTTGTTCGATCAACTGTAACGTCGACCCTCGCGGCCGCACAGCGGCCCCGCTCGGAGAAACTCTCGGGGGACAACCAGAGTAGCGCCCAAGGGGTATAGAAATAAGTACAGTACTTTCTACTTACATTATATACCCCTTGCTTCCGCCCTTGGGCTTGCTATAGTCCAAGCCCTACTCTTGTCCCCAGAGTTTCTGAGTGGGCTGCGCGGCCGCGAGGGTCGACGTTACAGTTGATCGAGGAGGCTCGGAGCAGAAACTCTTATGGACCCCACAGAGTTACAAACCCTAAATGTCTATTTTCGTCCATAAGCTCTGGGGACAAGAGTAGTCCAAGCCCGCCTGTCCGTTCCACGTATCCAGATCGATCGGTCGATCGAACGATTAGGCGTTCATCATCCCACGTCACGTACACGACGCTCACGAGGTCGAGCGAGGTGTTCAGCTGTTCACGTGGGTTGCTGCCACTGCGCTGTCGAGCGGACGATACTTGTACGTCGCACGATCGCTCCCAAAAAATCGGGACTGCCGTTCGGGAATTGAATCGACGGAGACTCTTTGAATAAGAATGGTCTAACGTCTTTCAAGAACCAACCGATTTTTCATTTTAAAAGTTCTGAGTCAACTTCGTGACAATTCTACTTGTTAGTGCCCATGCCCGATGATGATGAGTCGATCTCTCGTCTATGACACGATACAGCCGAGCGTCAATGACGTCACTTTTTTCTACCTGATATGATCTCCTTCGAACCTTGAACTCGCAATTGACTGAAACCCATCCTGAGCAGCTTTTGCGAAGTATAATTGTTGTGGGTGAAGAGGGAATAGTCGATCTAACGCGTGTTACACATTCACGCTTTCTGTGCTTGCACCACGGCATGTGGGGTGCGCTCAGAACTCTAGCCACCAAGGCTTCGCTCAGTCGGATCACACCGATTGTTTCTGAGTTGAGCCAGGGTTCCTCCATACACACTTTCGTCAGGCAAAACCTAAACATCCGTGGACTCTTGGCGAAGGAAGCCGTTGAATCTTCCAGGTGCTCGGAATGGCCTCTGTATTGCACCGGAATAACGTTTCGAAGTCTCCAAAGTGCACGGTTTCTGAAACTCCCTAAGCGAGCAGCTTTGAAACTTGCACTTTAGATTTATGTTGTAAGCACTTATCTTGAACGCGGTCTTCTTGACTTTGATTGCCCATATTCACTAATTTGTTGCGACTGGTTGTAATGTAGGAGTTATCGCTCTGTGGCTGATCGAGTAGTGGATGCAAAGGTGAGTTAATCAAGTGGACATTCAGATCTCTGCTGCTAGCAGTCATATTTGAAAGTTCCCGCTGACACTGTGCGCTCGAGTAGAATAGCGATGCGCTCGAACACGGCTGTAGGCAGCGATGTGTCAGTGAAGTTCTGCCAATAGTTTACGGACTCGACTGTGTGGAGAACCTCACGGGAAATTCACTATTGCGTATTCCTCAGAAGTTCTCCACAGCGGCGTATGGAGCGCTGCCTCTTGTTGCCGGAGGAGCAACTGCTCAAAGCCAGGTGGCCCCCAATAACTGTATCCGAAACCCGCTGTCTTTCTCGCCGCCAATAACTGTATCCGAAACCCGTTGTCTTTCTCGCCGCGAGCCTTTGGGAGCACAGGATATGCCCTCCTCCTCCTCGAAGGTTGGGCCCTGCGCAAATCTGTTAACCTTTGGCAGTGTTTCGCAGGTCAAGTGGTGGCTTGCAGGCTGTACGGGTTGGGTATTTAGCATGGTGGTCATTGGAGGGTAGGATCCCTACGCTAGGCACACTCCCAGACTGCTGCATAGTTTGCGGGCTCAGAACGATGTTTGCCTTTCTGCCTTTACAACGCGGCCCGGGTGACAGCCCTTGAGTACGAAGGCAGCGCGAGGGTCGGTTAGCCCACGCTGTCGGTTATTGTGTTAGGTTCTTGAGTCCTTGATTTGGAATGTGACGTACGCTTTGGTCAGCGCGCACCACAGATTCACGCAGTGCGTCTCGCGCGCAGCGCAGTCGCGACGTCTTCTTTCGGCCGCGTCCTGGAGGGGCGCTCTTCCGTGCTACTGTAGGGCTTGCCACTCTCAGTGCTTCCCGGAAAGGCGCCTCCAGTGTCGCTGTGGCCTCCTTCTCAGTCTAATGTGTGTTTCGACACGCTGCATGCGTGGTGGTCGTTCTGTCATTGCGCCGAACAGCGCCCTCAGTGCCCTCAGCTCCCCCTTTGCTGCCCGAGAACCGCTCTTTGCTGGCCGGAGCTCTCCTGCCTAGTGTCGCGCTCTTAGTGTGCCGACAGACGCAAGCACCACCCCGCGAAGAGCTCGGAGACTGTAGTGAGTGGACGACTCCTTGGCCTCTCATTCTCCTGGAGTAAAAGTGACCCGCGCTTCGGCTCGCAGTGTCACCCGCCTCACACGCTCCGGACTCAGCATGACCGACTGGAAGTTCACCGGCGAGAAGAGGCCTGTGACTGAAGAGGAGTGGGAGGCTGAGTTCTCCAAATACAAGGTGGCCCCATCCACTGCATTGCATCGTTGCGCTACCCCTTATCAAAGATCATCGCAACCTGAGCCTCGGGACCTCACGTGAGTGAACATGATCTGGTCGGAGTATGGTCGCTCGAGTGTTGCTACAGTGGCGGCGGGCCTTGGAGCATAGCTCAGCTGCGCGCCGGAGGCCCCTCGTTGTATGGGCGGCAGGCCTTCACGAGGCAGTCACAAGGCCCTGATGCAACGTGGGAATTGAGTGGATGTTCGTCGTGTGCTCAGAAATCTCCCGAGTACATGAAAGTGAATCAGGGCATGTCTCTGGAGGAGTTCAAGTTCATCTACTGGCTCGAGTACGGCCACCGAATGTGGGGGCGATTCTTGGGCGTGGTATTTGCGGTGCCCTGTGCATACTTCGCGGCGCGCGGCTACATCACGAAACCCCTCGCCTTGCGTATTTTCCCCTTGTTCCTCATGGGAGGTGGACAGGTGTTGCCCCCATAACTCTCACCCCGACCCCCGAGACTCCTCCGCCCTCTCACCCCGACCCCCGAGAATCCTCCGCCCTCTCGCCCTCACCTGCGTGCCTCCGCCCTCTCGCCCTTGGCTCGACGAATCTTTTCAGCTTATCAGCTCCGACTGAAGCTCGCCCCTTTACCGAGCATATCGCACCGGTCCCTCGCAGCAGCTATTTTGCAGTGGTCGGCCCTTGAGCAGCAGCAGTTATTCTTCACAGGGTTTTCGTTTTCATGACAGATGCGGTCATTGATGCCCGTATCCGTCTGGCCATGTCCCGTCGCTTGCAGTGGGGACTACGGCACTCTGGAGGGGCCTCCGTCTTTCCCCTCACCTCCCTGCCCCCCCTTGGGGACTGTTCCTGCGAGTTTCTTGGAATCCTGAACTTCAGGTGGAACCTTCTTGCAGTCCCCCCTTTGAGGGGTTTCCTGGGCATTCCGGCTTGCTGCTGCGCCTCTCCGCCGCTTCCTCTGAAGGCTTGGCCGCGACGTTGGTGGATCTGCCAGGGGCTGGTCGGCTGGTGGATGGTTAAGAGTGGATTGGAGCAGCCAAAGAATGAGCACGCGGTATGCCTTGCGAGCCTTTGCGAGCGCGCCCACTTCGGAGTCTCTGCGTGTTGTGTCCGCTGCAAAAGCCTCCCCTCCCGTCCCCCCAGCCGGCCGTCACCAACCTGACATATGCGACGTACTGCGAGCGCAGGCCGGAATAACCTACGGTGCTCCACACGGCGGCCAAAGTTGAGTGCAGCAAATATGTGATGCCCCGTATGTGGGTGTGGCTTGACTGTAGCGACACATTCTACGTGCGCGGGCGTGGCTCAAGTTCCGGCTCTCGATTCGCCATCTGCCCGCGCATGCCGCGAGGGCCTAGCGCTTGCGAGGACATCTGGAGGCGATTCACGGCGTTCTCTGGGCCTCTGAGGCCTGTGACGGGTGAGCCGGGCAGGTGCCGCGCGTCAGCCCTTACCGGCTCGCGGCCCACTTGACCTCGGCGTTTGCCATCTACACCGGGTTGCTGTGGACCACCCTAAGGTCCGTCCTCGCACCTCCCAGCACTCCGCCTCCCTCTCGTCACTTCCCATCCGCGAATTTCTGACGTGCGGCCACGCGCATCGATTCGAGGCCATGCGCATCGATTCGAGGCCACGCGCATCGACTCGAGGCCACGCGCATCGATTCGAGGCCACGCGCATCGACTCGAGGCCATGCGCATCGATTCGAGGCCACGCGCATCGATTCGAGGCCATGCGCATCGATTCGAGGCCATGCGCATCGATTCGAGGCCATGCGCATCGATTCGAGGCCATGCGCATCGATTCGAGGCCATGCGCATCGACTCGAGGCCATGCGCATCGATTTGAGGCCATGCGCATCGATTCGAGGCCACGCGCATCGACTCGAGGCCATGCGCATCGATTCGAGGCCATGCGCATCGATTTGAGGCCATGTGCATCGATTCGAGGCCATGCGCATCGATTCGAGGCCATGCGCATCGATTCGAGGCCACGCGCATCGACTCGAGGCCATGCACATGGATTAGAGGCACGCTGACTTCCTCCCTCGTACCTGATGACAAGCCGGAAGCCTTAGGGCGCCTCGGCAACGATCTCATTCCGGCTGCACTCTGTGAGCGCATGTGCACACCGAGTCTCAAGGTGTTGAGTGGGTGTGGCCTTCGCGATTATCCGCCGGGTTTATTCCTCTCGGGGGCGGGCGGTAAAGTGTAGGGTGGGTAGTGCCTATGGAACAATGAATGACCCGAGCTTGTTCGAGTGCTTAGAGTGGGGCGTGCCCGCCCGGATGTGCTCTGGCCTAGCCCTGAGGGACCAGGGCCGGGCAGCGTGGGAACCCTGACGATCAAGAGCCCGGCACCTGGGTGTCCCCCTCTGGCTTCTACTGGCGGGCCTGGGTCTGACCCCCTTGTACACGGCACCTGGGTGTCCCCCTCTGGCTTCTGCTGGCGGGCCTGGGTCTTACCCCCTTGTACACGGCACCTGGGTGTCCCCCTCTGGCTTCTACTAGCGTGCCTGGGTCTGACCCCCTTGTGCAAGTGCCTTGCGCCTCGCTCTGCGCATGCCGATGCAGCAGGCGTCTCCCAGCTGCCCCGCACCTCAAATGGATTCGTATGAGTGGCGCATTGCCCGCGTGTTAGTGCATCCTGGCGGAGGGAATATCCGCGAGGAGAAGCGGAGGGTGGCGGAGGAGCGGCGGGGTGCGCGGAGGGTGCAGGTGTGGCTTCTTAGAGGGGAGGGGACGGAGGGGTTGGTGGGAAACAGTGTGGCGTACCCTGCAGGCGCCCCCTCGAGCCCCCAGGCACTGGCTGCAATGCGGCATGCCCTCGGTCTCATGGCCCCCCTCAGTGCTCTCGTGGCAGTGACCGCGGTCTCGGGGGCCTTCGTCGCGGTGCGGCGGCCTTGAAGCACTCCTCGTGCTCTCTCGCCGGCATCCCAAGAGCGCTTGCTGTGACCCGTGCAGGGAAACTGCGGCTCGCATCCGCTCCAGCTCGGCAGAGTGCATGCTGTCTCTTGTTCTGGAGCGAGGGGGTGGTGGGGGGTCATTCTACTCTGCCCGTTCCGAGAGGGTGACGATGCGGACAGTGGCCCGCCTGCGCGAAGCGAAGCAGGATGTGTTCGGATGTCGACTTGAGCACTGTAGGCGCATCTCGGTGTGAAGGCCCAACAGGGACTGGGCGCCAATCACGCACAAAACACCTTCCCAGTCATGGGGGGGTGGGCACGCAGGGTCTGGATGCCGGCAACATGCATACCTGCTAAGTCAGGGGTGGGTCGGTGCGGGAGGCTACCGCAGTGGTCTGGATGCCGGCAACATGTATACCTGCTAAGTCAGGGTGGGTCGGTGCGAGGGGGCCACGCAGGGTCTGGATGCCGGCAACATGCATACCTGCCAAGTCAGGGGTGGGTCGGTGCGAGGGGGGCACGCAGGGCCTGGATGCCGGCCATGCGTACAACACGTTTCCTCTGATGGGGGGTCAGCTGGTACCCGCGGAGTATTGGGAGGCGGGCTTGACAGTGTTTGAGAATACCTTTGAGAACACCGCTGCGGTAGCCCCCCCTGCCCCCTGCGCTCCCTCACCTTGTGCGCCTCACCATCTGCCAGGGCTGTGAGTGCGGTCTTGAACGCTGCAGTGCCATCCTGCGTCACCTGCTGCCAGGGCTGTGAGTGCCATCCTGCGTCACCTGCTGCCAGGGCCTGTGAGTGCGGTCATGATCGCTGCAGTGCCATCCTGCATCACCTGCTGCCAGGGCTATGAGTGCGGTCATGAACGCTGCAGTGCCATCCTGCGTCTTGCACACTGTTAGCTGCCCAACCGGTTGTAAACTGCTGTCGGCCTGTTGCCGCATGCTGTACCATCAGCCGCAGTCATGCCGGGAACGCGGCCGGGGCTGCGTGGCTGCGTGGCATGCCGGGAACGCGGCCGGGGCTGCGTGGCTGCGTGGCATGCCGGGAACGCGGCCGGGGCTGCGTGGCTGCGTGTCATGCCGGGAACGTGGCCGGGCTGCGTGGCTGCGTGGCATGCCGGGAACGCGGCCGGGGCTGCGTGGCTGCGTGGCATGCCGGGAACGCGGCCGGGGCTGCGTGGCTGCGTGTCATGCCGGGAACGCGGCCGGGGCTGCTTGGCTGCGTGGCATGCCGGGAACGCGGCCGGGGCTGCGTGGCTGCGTGGCATGCCAGGAACGCGCAGAGTACGCATGGCGGCATGCACCTCCCACCGCCGATGCGTGATTCCAATCCTCGCGCGAGGTAGCGGAGGCGGCACAGAAATATGTTACATTGATGCTTTCTATGGAAGCGCCCGCGGGGTGCTCCGGCCTTGAGCCCTCACTGCATTTTTCGGGGACACGTGTTACCTCTGCAGGTGCAGTTTCACCATCGCGTGCTGGCGACCAGCACCCTGTGCAGCGTGGCCGCGGTGTGGGCGGTGAGCGCCTCTCTCTGCTGCGGCCCCCCAGTGGCACGGCAGCCTGCCCCACGGCCCTCGGTCATCGGTGCTCCCAGTCCCTGGGACCCTAGATCGGCATGCTGACTGCACCCTCTCTGTCCGGAACCCGGCTGCCTGAGCTGCTGCTGGGCGGCATATAGGCATATCGAATCGCACGCTCATCCCCCAAGATGGCGCGCCTGCAACCGGGGTGAGGCTGTGGAGAGGGGGGTGCGCGCGGGGAGGCGGGTGGAGGTCAGATGACGAGGGGTCTCGCGCTGCCCACCGGCACGCACACGGCTCTGCACGCTATGCTGGGCATGACCTGCTGCCAGGTACCCTGCGCCCTCCGCCCGGGCCGCTCATGCACTGTTCTGGAGCACCGATGTAGTCAGTGTACCACCGATAGTTGCCATTTTTCAGCGCGGCGACGTGCGCTCGGCAACGGACCTTTTGGCGCTCAGCAGCTCGGCGGAATGTGTGTTGGGAGGAGCGGTGAAGCTGGTTTCAGTCGGTGTCACAGACGCGATCCATCGTATGCGGGAAACTGAACTCGTCCCATTGGCAGGAACAAGTAACACCCTATTTTTTAGGAATAAGTAGCGACCCATTTTGCTACGCCGCACATGTGTTCGTGGCGCGCCAAGCTCAAGGCGCTTCATGCCACGTCACACTGCACTCGTGTAACAACGCGCTTGGACATACCTGCGGGAGGCCATGCCGTAGGCCACGCTACGGCATGGCAGTCGTCGCTGCGTTGGACTGATGTGGCGCAAACACGAAAGGTCACACCATGCCAGGTCATGCGCGGAGCTGGGCAGGCTCGTGGCATGCCACGTGGACGCCCGTGCTTGCGAGTGCGCCGTGTCCATGCCAGCATGCGTGCTCGGCCGTGTGGTGAATGCTCATGCGCTGGATGGGTACTGGGGCCTCCTGGTGAGCGGGCCGGCCTCCTGGCGGAAACGGGCGATGGGGCTCGACTGTCCTTCGCTGCAGCGCGTTTCTGGCGGGCACTGCCTGTGGAGGAGCATGGCGGACTAGTCTGCCTTTGCTTCAAGGAGGGGTAGGGGGTGGCGACAGCCACTCTCTGCGCCTTCCCTTGATTTGTGCGGGGAGCACCTCGGTGCCCGCTGTCGGTTTCTGCTTCCCTTCAGCATCCATGCTGGCACAACTTGCTATGCACAGTGAGTGAGGGGGGCATGCCACCAGAACACGCTCACTCCTTGACCTGGGTGTCGGTATGTGACGATGCGTACCCGGCAGTGAGTCTTTGCAGCATGTTGTCACCCACGCTGCTTTTTCTAACAGCATGTGGATCTGGTAACTTGACACCCGGGTCCTGCGATGATATCTGATCCAGTGGGAGGGTGGTGGGGGGGCCTCAGTAGGCCTCAGTGCCATTCATTGTCGGGGGGTATCTTGTGACGGCCACGTCCTATTTGCCCACGCTTCTCCCGTCCGCATGGGTAGTAGTGTCCTGTTTCGGTGCCTCGCCCCGGTCGCTGCATGCCCTGTGACACATGGTGCCTCGCCCCGGTCGCTGCATGCCCTGTGACACATGGTGCATCGCAAGGTGTATGGCGCACATAACCACGTGGCACCTGGACAGTGGCCCGCCCTGATGTGGAATCCGCTGCCAAAATGATGGTCTTGGCAATGGCAAAATTGCCAAGACCATCATTTCTCAAAATGATGGTCTGGGCACACTCCACTCAAGGATGCTCGAGGATTGGACCAGGTGGCACTGGGCATCTCCACGCTGCTCACCTACGTGCCTGTCTCCCTAGGCTCTCTCCATCAGGTGCACTCCTATGCGCTGTGCCATCCACCTCCGCGTGCCCCTTTGAGATGTTGCAGTGGCCTCGCATCGGCCAAATGTGACTTTATGAATAGCTCACGGCACTCTGCAGACTCTATGAATAGCTCACGCCACTTTGCAGACTCTATGCATAGCTCACGGCACGTTGCAGACTCTATGAATAGCTCGTGGCCCTTTGGCCAATCTATGAATAGCTCGCGGCACTTGGCATACTCGATGCAAAGCGCACGGCACTTTGCAGACTCTAAGAATAGCTCACGGCACTCTGCAGACTCTATGAATAGCTCACGGCACTCTGCAGACTCTATGAATAGCACATGGCCCTTTGGCGAATCTATGAATAGCTCACGGCACTTGGCATACTCTATGAATAGCGCACGGCACTTTGCAGACTCTATGAATAGCTCACGTCACTCTGCAGACTCTATGAATAGCTCACGGCACTCTGCAGACTCTATGAATAGCTCACGGCACTCTGTAGACTCTAAGAATAGCTCACAGCACGTTGCAGACTCTATGAATAGCTCATGCCACTTTAGGTGTTGGCCAACTAGTTGTTGCATGGAAGAGCACGTCAGTGCTGCCTCATTTCCTACATTTCACTGGAAATGTCAATACTGGTAACCCACTGCCAGTGAGGGCAGCCACATTCACCTTTTGAGCCTGCAATGGCTTGCATGGTATTGCTCTGAGAAATGCAGGGGGGGGGCAAGAAACTGCATTCCAAGGGGGCATGAATTTTCGGGTCAGCAATGTAGGTGTTGGATCTGAATTTCGTGCCTGTGGAGGCAGGCTGGTGCGTTGACCTTGATGAGCATCACCATCACCATCCTGCACACTCTTCGCCCGGCGATGTCCATTCCCGCTGGAAAGGCAGTTGCAGCAACTGCCGGGGCTGGTATCATGGCGGCAGGCGGTTTTGCAAGCACTGCAACTCCCCGAGCAGCATAGATCGGAAATGGCCATGTACATGAATGATTCCCTTTTGAGTGCGTAGAAAATTGAGCAGACACATTGGTTCCACAAGGTGCCAATGAACGAGTAAAGTCAAGAACTTAGTGGCTACCAAGAATGAGGTATACATGACTATACTTACCTGGTACGGCCGAACCAAAAATTTGTATACAATACTAGTGCCAGTCATTCCTGACGCTTTCATTTTTAATAGATAATCATCACATTCTATGCACTTCTCACTGGCGAGATAGCTGAAGTAGAAGTATTGCAAAATACCTAGGGGACTCCTCCCGTTTCTTCGGAGTAGTAACTGTACGACTACGGTGTCCCTCCACCCTCCACTGACTGCCGATTGAGGTGCAAGCGCCTCGATTATTGTGGTAGCATTGGAGCGTTGTAAGATGGTCGGAACACCGTAGTCGTACACTTACTACTGAAACAAAGTGATAGGGAATTGAGAAGCGGACTAAACGCAAAAAATGGGGGGAATTGTCTATAAAACCCATATCATCTTAAAGATATAGAGCTTTTATAGACATTCCCCCCCTTAAAGTTAGAATTCAATTCTCATCTTGCGTCTAAATTAGTTTTTAAAATGTGTTCAACTAATATTACAGGCAGCTTACTTTTATGTTTTATCCAACAACTTTCCAAACATTTGACATTGCAAAAATCACTTGCGAAGACATAAAAACCCTATCTCGAGGAGGTTCATATGTGAACATACGATATGACGACACACCATTCTATATCCAAACACCTTATCTAACAGCCCCGTGCGATGTAAGTTCTTTTAAAGATAGTGAAAATATTACCTTAATCTATCACTAAATGATGCCAACAAATCGTTTTCGGAAATGTAAAAGGCGATTGACCAAAAGGTGATTGAGACTACCACACCAAACGCGTTCAAGTGGTTAAAATTACAATCAAGAAGTCATTAAAGAATGTTTTAATTCTTCGATCAAACAACCGGCAAACGAAAATTATTCGCCATTATTCAAATGCCAAGTACCTATTGATGATGTCCAAGTATTCGAAGGCAACACCGGAGTACACACACTTCTTCAAATACATAAAACTAAGTGTGCAAATACTAAAGCAATCGTGCAAGTTGCAGGCATTTGGATTATAAATGGACAATTTGGCATTAGTTACAAGGTTTCGCAAATGTTATTAAAGCCTCGTGAAAATAACAATACAATGGAATGTGTAGATGATTCTTAAAATGCCTTCGCGTCCAAGACGGTAATCGTTGGGTCGGGCAAATCTACAAACTCGTTTTCTTCATTTTTGGCGTCAAATATTAACTCATATTTGCGCTTAGACCGTTTGCCTTTGTCAAGTTTTAGATGCCCTGTTAATGTTTTTTGATAGTTGGGAGATTTGTTATCATCTATGAATACTCGTACCGTATGTCCATCGCAATTTCGCGAACGGTTTACTTCCACGATTTTGTCGATGGCCTCTTTTTTCAACTTTCGGGCAACCGTTTCATTCGGCGCCTTTTTAGCTACACCTTGCGAACCTCGAGTAGTTTTGGAGGATTTAGCTATTGGTCCTTTGACTTCTAAAAGTTCTCTAGGCTTGTACGCCCTTGCTACGCGTTCGGTGTCTTCAATGTCTTCTCCAATAAATGAATTGCCTTGCCGCATCTTAACTTTATAGACCTTTGTTGACCAACGTTGAGATTATTTGTCAACCGCCCTTTTTGCGCGCACACGTAATCGAACCGTATCACCAATTTTGATGCCTAATGGTTTGTATAGTTCAAACGTTTTATTTCGTTTCAACAATACATTTCTAATAATCGTGATAGTGTTCATGTCATCGGGGCTTGATGCATCTGGATTACTGGCATTACTCGTGTCGTTGTAATTCTTTACAATCGCGTTGATATGATTTATCCAATCTGGTTTTTTAACTCGTGACAACTTTAGCTTTAGTGTGCGGTTAAAACGTTCAATCATACCCATACGGGAATGGTCTTCCACTTCCACTACGCAATGCTTCATGCTGTACGCTTGCAATAGCTGCTTAACTTGCGTGTTGACAAATTCACTGCCAGAATTTGCCGTCAAGTTTCCATTTCGTAAATTGGAATCCATTATCATTTTCCTTATAGGAAGCGGGAACAACTCATTCGGCAGCTTCTGATTTCTTATCAAGTTTGTCTTTAACGGTTTTAGATTTTAGTGCAATTGCATACGCCTTCCTCGAGTTAATGTTGATTCCCGTAAGAATTACACTGTAGCCTTTATTTTGCGACTTTAACCTAGGCATAAACGCAAGGTCCATTTGCATATTAATCTTATCGACTCGACCATAAATAGGAAACAGTTGTTTGCGATTATTTTTCTTTTGTTGACTGAACGTTTGAGAAGACTCGGTGGCACCTATAGCGGTTTTTACTTGCGTTTTGGTGATGGCGTACCCTTGGTCACGCAAATTTTTGTAGAAAGATTCAAGTTCGGACAATCCAAAATCTGATTGTAGATATAATTCTTGTATACGTAGGTTCCCCAGATATACTCTTTAATTTAGCACTCGTTATGTATACCTATACTTTATGAGACACAATATATTCCATTGTGCCCCCATGGCAAAATATTATAATCTTATCGACTTGGGCATGCCCTTTGTCATATTGATACCTGAAAGTCTTCGCTTCAGGTCGTGTCTCTAACCCTAGTGGTTTTTGTGTACAAACGCTTTTTTGTTGGCGTATAACATTGTTTTGGAGCTCAAATTGTCCTTCGCCATTCAAGACAAATCATTTCATGGTGTCATGGTTTATGTTCGCGACATTTTTAACAGATAACGGAAAGCCTTTTACCTTAGTACTGGCAGAGACGTCATCAAACCGCAAACTATATGAATTAGGTCCGGTGGCTACATATTCCGACAACTGTGTGTTCATTCCTTCGAGTTCATCGGTAAGTTGTCCTAAATAATCACCTAGCTGAGTTTTGTATACGCGGTCGTTGACATCGTTCTTCTCGATGTAAATACACGAGTCGGCGTCAGCGTATAACACGCTATCAAAACCCGCGTCCTCAAACAAGTTGTATAGCTTGAGTCGTGCGTGACAGGTAAAAACACCAATAATCTCATTGGTACTATACTTAGACGTATGGTACATATCTTTGGAAGTGTGTTAACATACGAATACCATCATAACTAGTAGGCGTGAAAAAAATCCAGCGAATATGTTCTTAATATCATAACGTGACAACATCAGTGATGGTTTCCAGCAAATTTGGTCTCCAATGTATCATTTTCCAGCCCAAAATCTTCTTATATTTAGGGTGCTTTTGCCTGCGTCTCAAGGAAAAAGCCAGCGCTGGCGTACTTTCTAGTTCTCAAAATTTGGGCAAAAGTCCAGCGGCTGCTTTCTTATAGGGTGTGGAATTTCAAAAAAAAGAATGGCCCGGAAATCGTTTGGGGGTTTTGACCCAAAGCCCAAAGCCCCCTTGAAAATGATCCAAAAGCCCTATATATAAGCCGTTTTCAAAGATTTTGGCCTTCGGCCAACCCCCCCCGCCTTCGCGGGAGCCAAAGGCGAGCCCGACCTCACTTTTCGTTGCAGACAGGACTGCGCAGCTGGGGGGTCTCTCGAGGGGCGAGACATTGCACTTAATCACGTGCACGCCGAGATGGACGCCGATGACGACGATGACAGCTCCGATGCTCCACCGGTCGGTGGTACTAATCCGATTGTTCATTTTACATCTCTGGACTGTACTTTGACTTCACCAACTTCTTCAATCGACATCGAGTCTTTGGGTTGTGCCTCATTTTCTTTGAAACATGAATTTCCGGCGAACCCTGGCTTTGCTGCGGCATGGCGACGGACACCGTGTGCACTGCACGGCTGTGCACTCCTCTAGTGGCTGAGTTCACCAATACTCATGCATGCCTACTGTATGCTAATTCACAGATCGGATGTGCAGAGGAGTAGCCCCAAGGTGGGCTAGTTTTAAATTTGTTTGAGCCATCAGAATTGCACAATGAAAGCGGCTAGTCTGCATTCTCTGCGTGCACGTGGGACCGCCCTGCCAGTACTTGACAGTCCTTCCTGTGGTTCACCGTTTGGGCTGAAACTGAGTAGGCGTTTGTTGTGTTTCATTGTTTCGGGGCCACCTAGCTCGGGTCACCACACTATGTGGTGTGCTGGAATCTGGAAGTAACACCGTGACCCCTAAAACTGTCTGTAACTTCCCGTAGTAGTCTGATGACCGTCACCGATAGTCATCGAAACCTAGAACCCGAACTTACTCAACGGGTATATATGTTATTTCAATCACAGTTTACGTTCACGTTCTGATACGAAACCCTGTCTTAAGGTCCAGTCTGTATATCTTGAGCAGAGTTATATCTGACGCCTGCCTTGGTTGCTGTAACACATCCAACAACAACAATTTACTCGCAATTGATGGTGTTTTGGGACCGTAAACATTTTTGTGCGTAACCGTGAGGCTCTACACCAAGGCGCTGTACGTCAGTTGCGCTGATATTCTGATATATTGACGATATCGCGTATCAGAAAATTAGAATCGATTGATTAAATGTGATGTTGGATTATGGTAATTATATATCACTTGATCGAATTTCGGGGGGGAAATCAGAATCGATTGATCGCCTAGAGGTTAGTTATACGAATTGATTAATGAAAAAGGGGTTAATCAAAACGATCGATTGAAATTGGGCCTAATCATGATCAATCGATCCTGAGTTTTATGTTGATTATCAAATTGAAATCAGCAGTGTATCCCCCATTAACGCCATGGAATGCGCACATCTCATTTCGACTCGCGCAAGACGTTTCGTTGGCCCGTATCGATTGTACAACACTCAACGGCAGTGTTCATATCCGCTTGATCAAGACTGCGTCAGAGGACACTACCCAGGTCAATTTCCCAAAGTCGAAAGTGTGGCGCAGTGTCTCTACACGGATAGAGCGATCCGATCGGCATCCTTGATCCCCGCTACAAGCAGTTCACCTTCACGAATGTGCAGCGTTGGCAGAGAGGTGTGTGCTTTTTAAAATGTCATGATGAGCCGTTGAGGAGCCTGCACAAGAAGTGGTGGTGCTTGAAGGAGAGCCTATGCCTGGCACATTAGTGATAGAAAGTGCCTCGGAGTTGGACGCGCTAGCAAAATAGATCGTGATGCGGAAAATCTGATGTTGAGCCCCTTGTGTGCTGGTACACACACACAGAGAGAGAGAGAGAGAGAGAGAGAGACGAGCTCCCTGACGTAGCCAAGACGCCCCGCCGATTCCTTGGTCCTCCCGATAGCACGACCGGGGTGGAGCAAGCTTTCTCTGTGGTAGGCCAAATGCATAGCGACCGTAGGAAGGCTATGAGCAGCGAGGGTACAATCGAGCGCACACAACGGTGATCTCAATTAACACCAAGCAACGAAGAGTTCCTTGAACAGTAGTATTAGAACACAGTTATTAGAACCGATCAATCGCCTTAGTCAAATATCACAATCGATCGATTTGCGGCGACGAATAACACTATTAATTCGTTACTTAGTCGGATTGTGGAAAATAGATTGATAACCCGATAATCAACTAATACCACGCCTTGGTCCACACCTACTCCGAATAGGTGCAAGGCGGTCGTGTGCGCCAAGCGTCGCATGGAGTATTGACCGAATCCCGGCACGGTGGCATGCTTGCAACCCATTTTTGACAATGCCGAATCCGATGGTGAGGTATGTGTTCACCGGTTCGTTCGAGGCCGGAGCATGCCGAAGTAGGAGGCTTTGGTTCCTCACAATTGTCCTCATAATATACGTATCCGTTTACATCATCTTTGCAACTAAGCAAGGATGTCAATCAAACAAAATTTAACTATCACACTATCATCAGATAAAATAATCGGAGTATCAAATGCTTAGTAGCGAGGTATACAATCATCATGTTCGACGATGAAATCAGGCATTCAAGCCGATTATCATACGATCATCGGATTAATTTTAGATATTGACTGTTATATGTATTTACTGAATTGTTAGTATGGCATTTACGCTGATATAGAGGACCATGTCCTACGAACGCCGCAATCCTGCTAGCGGCAGGCTAATGAATGCACCGAAGGGGCTGCTCTCTATAGCATAGCGTCCCCCGAGGTGCTCATCCAATTGAATTGTTTTGCTGCGGCAAGCATTCCGTCCCTTCATTACAAAATCCGCTATTCATCACAAGATCGTGTCGGTGTGGGACAACTAGTAAGTTGACTCACATTACAAATCGCATAAATAAACAGGGCATCTCACTTAATCAATGACTGTGGTAAAACATTCCCTTCTTTGAAACTTTTATCGTTATATGCAATCGTTTACGATGCAAGGATGGATTAACCGGTATCGCATTTTTACGGACTTGTTGTCCAGTTATGCCGATCGGGTATATCCCTCTAAGGTCTCAATCACTTGAGCCAGAGCATAATGTGGAAGAGAACCAACAGCTGGGTAAATGCAGAGATCACCGCGGCACATTTCATGCTCCGCCACACTCTATATGTGGAACTAATGCTTATGGGTGCGCCCTTAATTCCACACGCACCCCCCTCTTGCACATCCAATCCTTAAATTATATCGTATCTATATCCAAAATTAGGGTTTAAACCCTACGTTTCGTAAGTCGATTATTAACAGGTTAACTTTTCCAGATCCTGTCTGACGAATCAATTCAAAGGTGTGCTGGCGATGAACACCATTATACAATGAGAATGCGAACCGATCCCACCGCCACTTTCAAGTCATGTGGAACCACAATTGTGATTTCCGACGAAGATTTGCAGTCTCAAGCATGTGCTACATAAGGAGAGATCGCTTTCAAAAATCACACATCGCATTCCCACAGAAGGTAAATATATGCTTCGATCACTTCCGTCCATCATTAATTATTCGCCATTTCGCAAAACAAAGCCGCAAGGGACACATGCGTTGTACTGATGAATGATAACGCAGGTGATGTGCGACGTGCAATGCAAATCGTTCTTCATTCCTTATGATGTCAGACATTCCTACCAAATAGTCTGCTGATTAGGATATAATATAATCATATACCAAAGGTCTTCCACTTACAACGGCACAGCAAGATCTTCATGATAATTTAGCATAAACCACACAAGCAACTCTATTCCACTTTGAAATACAGAATGGCTGATGGCAAAAGGAAGAGTTGAGACCTGTAGTGCTCTCCTCATGCACGATATTTTCAGATATCCCTCCATCACAGTTCTGTCTCCGGTTTCTTACCTTTTTTCTTCTTGTTCTTCTTCACCTGAATTGGCCATCCATAGCTCGTGTTCTCTCAAACACATTTTAGAAATGCAAAAAATAAGGTTTCATATTGGGCTCCGGTACGCAGCTTCTAAACATTGCCCAAGTCAATGTGCGCCTATCACCTAAGCAATATGAGTCGGCAAAAGCCTGACCACTGAATGGCTTTGGATACAGCACAGAAGAGTTCAGTAGATAGTATATATACGTTGCCAACAATCAAAGCACTCTCTTGAGAAGACTGCCAGCCTGACTTCCGCATCAATGCTGAAGCGTGCCATAGGGCACTCTAATCTCACCGCATGACATCGACCCGGTGATGTTCCATGGTCATGCGACATGCAGTCGAGTGCCAGCTATACAGGAAACGTTCTGCAAACGAGCTTGCTCTCCGCGTATGACTCACCTTCTTCTTTGTACCATCGAGGGCCAGGTCCAGCGCGCTCCTCGGACTCCGCCAGCGAATGAACTCGGTGGCAAACGTGTCTAAGTCCTGCGACGACAAGAATGGAATCACTGAAACATGCTGGATGTCCCAAGAAGAGATAATGACGACGACGATAAACGTCGACATTCTTTTAAACTACCCATGCTCAATAACAGTTGGAGAAAGAAAAATACACCCAAAAGATGATGATATTGACACCAATAAATAGTTATTTGTTGTGTAGGACAAGGTTGATTCCGACACCGTAGTGGGCATCGTCAAGGACGTGACGCAGAGAAGGATCAGATTTTGCTTCACAAATGTGTATTTCTCTTGTGACGAAAGAAAGGGCGCAACGATCGAGTGCGCGAGAGAAACAAAAGAGGTGTTTCCGGAGGAGCGTGGCACCTCCTTAGACACCCATTTTATCGAACTACGAGCCTTGTCCAACTCATCCATGGCCACGATTTGATCATTCTTGCGAATTTCTCGTCGCAACCTGTGAACAGAGTGCAACCCGTTCCTCCGCCTGCTTATTGACACGGACTTCTGGAGCGAGACATCTAAAGACTTGTCAGGGCAAGACGGACATCCGTGATGCCGCAACAGCCTAGATCGCCGACAAGAACACACTGCGTCCATCGCGGCAAACTTGTGTTGCACGCAGTAGTTGTCTTTCTAGAAGCACCCGCAGTTCTCTGGCTGTTTAAGCGTCGCCCTAAGGCCGGCACCCATCTTCACACTGCGTCCAGAGGTCCTTCAGGTTACAACCCGACTTGGGCGCGCACTCGTCCTTGTCGGCTTCTTGCCCGAAGGCCACTTGAAGGAGCCCGTTAGTGGTGGCCTGTTCATCATCTGATTCGTGGCCTTGTGGCGCCACGAACACGTGCAGGAAGGTCGCCTCGCCCCAGTGTGACCTGTTCAACAAAGCGGCCCCACTGTGACCTGTTCAGCAAAGCGGCCCCACTGTGACCTGTTCAACAAAGCGGCTCCACTGTGACCTGTTCGGCAAAGCGGCCCCACTTCGAAGAGTATTGCGGCAAGGTCTCCACCAGGAGAGCGATTTGGTGCGAGCGGCCATATGCGTGCGAGCGCTTATCCCCTCAGAGGGCGGAATATCGTACAGAAGGCGTTGCAAAGCACAAACCGACACCACGCGGGCGGAACACGTCGGCTGTCACTCGATCGTCAGGTATCGAAGCGACCCAAAAGAACAGCGAGCTGAGCAGCATCCGAGTCAGAGCTGACCACTGTGGTCGCGCCGCCTACCTTGCGCACTCCAGAAAGTCCTGGTTGATCGCGTCTTCAGCCGAGAAGAAGAGAAACTTGGGGAGCCGTGAAAGCATGGCGAGCTGCCAGCGCATCTTCTGCTCGCCTTGAACGTTTCCGACGGACGGAACGAGCGGGATCGACGATTTGAATATGAAGTTGGCGAGGGCCTCCTATCATATAGCGAATGGACAGCCCGCCCGAAAATCAGTTAGACGATCCAACCTGCTCCGATTCACATACCACTAACGCTTTCAGAATTACAAGGTCGTGCATACAGCTCATCAGCACTACTTTCGCTTAGGAGCGAACGTCAAGGGCCGGGAAGTTCAGCGACGCCCAACGTCCGACATCTACCCGGCGTTGCTTAATCGGGCGCGTCAACCGCAGCATGTTCGCGTGACTTAGGGTGCTTGCTGGTTCATAACAGTTGAGGTGCGGCTTGAAGGGCACCTCTGTGAAATCATCTCCATCAAAAGCGAAAGTATATTGCTTCCGCTTCGGCTTGCCCTCCTCATCGAACCTTCGGAAAACGAGGACTGCAGGTGACCTGCTCATGCGTCGTCAGACTCAGGGAGCAGTACTTTTGGTGCCGAAAATCTGCAAAACGGATAAGAATGACAGCACCCACTTTTCACGCAGTGGGAGAGACTGTGCAGCACAAGGTCGCAGCCAACACCTGCCCTGAGTTTCTTCAGCGTAACGCTCAATAACTTCAGGAGAAAATGAATATGAAAAATCCACCGGTGCGACGGTCGGAAACGTTTTGCTCGCGGCTTTAAAAACCTTCAACTCGTCACTTTTTTTTGACTCGAACAGGCCCATGACAACCACATCCTTCGCCTGCGAATATCAAAGGGTTCCAGGAGTCAACAGTTGACAGTTTCGGTATATAACATATAACTAACTGCGTTCCTGACGTGAGAAAGAACTGACAGGCAGTGTTCTTGTATACAGCCAGTCGAAATCTTGACAATGCTGAAAAGAGTTCACGGTCACACGCCAGGTGAGCAGTTTCAGAAAAAACCTTTGTCAAAAATATGGCATCTTTCACAGTCTTGACCTCTGTTGAGCCTGACGTTGCCCCAAAGAGTGCAAAAAGCACGATGGCACGCATCCTCTCGAATGAGGTCGAACACATCTTATTGATTGTGAACGCGGAGTCTCCTGCTTTCGGGGTCAAGTATTGAATTTGATCAGGCGTATATTACAAGAGGGGCATTACCAGCAATATTTGGCCTGAAGATGAAGGCTGAATCACTTGCTGAACGGAAGTAAACCGTGAAGGGAATTTTCACCTGGATTGGGCGGCTTAAATTCGTACATTATTTTTTCTTTTTCGAAAAGAAATATGATGGGCACCTTCAGCTGGCCGCCCAAGGCATCCAGATCGACTTTTTTTTTAAGGGTTTAGGGTGGGGTCAAGGGTGCAAGTTAACTGTCCATGTCCTCTGGCAAGACTCACCCTTGACAAGTGTTTTGGGCTATTTAAATTTCATAGCAATTCCCATATTTTTGAAAATTGAAAAGTCATGAACGCGGGGAAAACCAAAATAAATAGTTATTATATAAATAGTAAATCGGATAGTGCGACATATAGAAAAATGGTGTATGAATTCATATATAACGGTTATCTAAGTTAGCTCATGGAGAGACAGACTTTCGCCCCCCCCATAAACTGGGGGTGACTGTCTCTTCCTGTGTCACCCCTCGCCCTGTGGTGTCACTTGCATCTTGCCAGCCGACCGATAATAAAACACCCAAGTTATTTTATTATCTCATCTTTTTGACTGCGAAACCCGTGTGCGTCAATGCACACCTTTCTTTGCCTGCGTGCATATATATATTCACGATATATATATTTCACACTTCCTTTCAGGTTATGGGTTACCACTAGCTGGTGACTGCTCACGTTCCTTTTCGCTATCATTCTGATCCCGCGCAACGCGGTATTCAGTGACGCAACGTTGCTACCATCCAGCCGGCCGACACAGTGACGCAACGTTACGCATCGCCGCCATCTCCCCGTACATGCTGCAACGGCATCGGCTATTATTTATTTGAGCGCAACGCCCAATCTTTTTCGTGATGCGCAACGCACGTTAATCACCATCATTCTCGACTACGTCGTCCCCATCTATTTCACTTTACGCCCTGGCCAGCAGCACCTCAACAGCAGCAAAATTGGCTTGTCGCACGACGTTTTTGACGTCACCACCGTCTTCCTCGTCAAAATCTACCCCAAATTGACTCTTTCATCACTTGGAATTGTCCATTTTACGAAAAGTTGGGTTTCCCCTTGTGAACCCTAATAATTTCCCTTCGCAGAATTATCCAGTCTGCGCTGGAACCATGGCCACTGAGCGCCAACGTGCACGCCTCGCCGCTGTTCGGGATGCCCTGGAATATCTCCGAGAACATCGACGGCATTCTTCACCTGAATATCGATTGGTGGTGTCTGGTGGTGCTTATGCACCATACACCAACATCGAGTCTAACGCCTCCGCCAATGACAAGACCTTTGGCAGCAACGAGTTCCGTCCGCAGCATTCTCCGCTCTTTCATCCACCTTACGTGTTCATTGACCATTGTCTGGTGGTGTGTGGTGGTGCTGTAGCACCCGACCTGCCGTTTTCCCTCTCTGCTTTCGCACTCGTGTGCAGAGGAGGAGCACACCGCATTTTCCGCCTTCGCCCCCATCGGGGTGCCCGCGTCCCCGCACTTGCTCTGGTAATGCCACGCATTGTCACACCGCACCGCGTGGGCGTTGGATGACGACATCCTGGCGGCGCTCGACTGCATCCACAATCGAGTACTCCGCCGCCATCCACCAACGATTGCTGGGGCTAGAATCACGGCTGGCCTGTGGGAGTAGGTATCCCCACAGCACATGCATGGGCATAAGCCCCTAGAGCACGCATCTATAGACCAGCGCGGCGAAGCCAAACTAGCTGGGTTGAAAAAGACCTCTTAGGGTCTCCGATGATGCTTGTTTTTTTTAGGGCTTTGCCCGTGTAGCCCACCGTAGGATGTTAGACCCGGCTTTGCTGGCTTGCATCGTGGCACCTCACGCCTTCGGGGTGAGGTGGTGTCATGGAGAGACAGACTTTCGCCCCCCCCCATAAACTGGGGGTGACTGTCTCTTCTTGTGTCACCCCTCGCCCTGTGGTGTCACTTGCATCTTGCCAGCCGACCGATAATAAAACACCCAAGTTATTTTAGTATCTCATCTTTTTGACTGCGAAACCCGTGTGCGTCACTGCACAGCTTTCTTTGCCTGCGTGCATATATATATTCACGATATATATATTTCACACTTCCTTTCATTAGCTCCGTTTCACAGAGCTAACTACCCCCCTAGGTCGTACCCCTAGCTAGAGCGAGAGATGAACCTCGCCCGAAGGGTATGTTCATGAACACAGACCGCCCGTGTCACGAGACACAATGATACGGGCTGATATACGAGCCCTTAGTATATGATACAAAATACAAGTAAACACTGCGTTGTAGAACGGCAACGCAAGTGTAAGATATAGCGGGTGATGAGTGCAGTCTCTGTGTGAAGATCTGCTGAAGCCCAACGTTTCGCTCATCTATACCATACGTCTCCCATCGCATAGATGGTACCGCCATTGGGTTGTGAACCCGAGACGTTGGTTGAACGACCAGTATTGTGGTAACGAATAGTTCGTTCATACTGCGCATGCGTGTTCCGCACATGCTTAAAGCCAAGATGGTTCTTGTTTGTTACTTCAAGATGTATCTTGTGCTGGATGTGACACACCGACAGTCAAAATCTGTCACTTGTCACTTCCTATAGTAGGCTGGGTGACCGTCACCAGTAGACGGGAAACACCCGTTAATATTTATGTATACCTCTTTTATCAATCTGAGACTTTTTACCGTTCTGATATCGAAACCCTTAACTCAGGGTTTATTCTCCGTTATCCGATATATACACACCCGACTATATATCTGACAGGTTTGGCCCCACTTACGCTTTATTTAGCCACTGCGACACCGCAAGGATGATTGGCTAAAGCCAGACGCTTGGGATGGAGTGAGGCGCTCCGCGCGTGGGGGTGCCGGCAGTCGCGGGTATGGCCTAAGTTTTGTGGGTTGATTTACGGCTAGCCGTAGGCCTTTGAGGACATCTTTTCTACGGGATTTAACGTTGGATTGGTTTACGCATCCTGGTTGGTCACCACACCGTTTCGTATCGGCCGCCATCTACCACACGACTTCTCAGGATTTCTGCTCTCTCACGGCAGCCGTATCGACGACCCACCACATTTCTTGGCCGCCCAAGACTACCGCATTTTTCCACGTCTTCTTGCCTCACTCCACCCCTATAGTCTTCTTCATCATGGTTGCTTCTACTAGATCGACGGCTAGCATGGCGCATCGCCGCCGCACATTAAGCACAATCTTTGACTCCGTTGCTGCCAGGCATGCCAACACGCCCGCGACCCCGCCAGCGGCACAGCCGGCCGCTAATTCGGCGGGGGCTACATTTTTGGCATCGGTACGCACACTACAGCGGGAGCACTTCGACATGAAAGTGGCGAAGCACGTCCAACGCAAGTTGTTCGACGGCAAAGAGGGGAGATTTTCCGGTGCGGAGCCCCACGCGGCGGCCATCTTCACGAGAATGGTGTCTGCCCTGCAGGCGGCATTCGTCACTGAGGACATCGGTTTCCTCCCGCTCTTCACGCTGGACGACGCTACCTTGGCCGTCCGCGTGGAGACCAACAATTTACTGTTCTCCACGATCGAACTGCTGATCGACCCCTCGTCGCCCGCAGCGGACTGGTTGGACTCGTCCCACGCCAGCTTCCCGGCAGACGGTAAGCGTGTCCTGCTCGAGTTCGCCCGTCGGATGATCCCGGTTGGGGACCCCTTCCAGGGGCAAGCGGACATGTTTGCCGTCCGCATCGCTGCGGGCGTGGACCCTCATGGACCCATTGAGGACTTCAACGCCGCGCTCAAAGCTGCGAGGACCAGGTCAACGCTCCAGGACGAGGACGTGAAGTCCCTTTTCATCAAAGCCCTCGACGCCACCTTCTACCAGCCGGTGGTGTCCCGTTTGCTTCTTCACGACCAACGAGCCGCCCACGACCTACTCACTATTCAGCAGTGGGTGCGGGAGTGCTACGGCGAGCACGTGCGGGCGGGCACCGCCACCGCATCCGCACACCGGTACTCCCACGGCACGCACTTCATGGAGAAGGGCGTTGATGGGTCGGGTGCGGCGGGTGAGATCGAGGACTTACGGACGATGGTGCTCGACTTGAAGAGGCAATTAGCCACCTTCCTCGTCGCCGCCGAGTCCGAACCGTCTCCGCGGGGGTTTACCCCTCGCGCGGACAAACCGGACCGCCGGGTCAAGACCCGTTTCGCAGCCTCGCCCCTCCCCAAAGGGGGGAATTGGTCTCAGTCCGTCTCACGAAAGGTGGCCTTCCACCGCGAAAGCGGTGCGACAATCCCGTACTGCCAGAATCAGGTGTGTGCTAAGGGGAAAGCGAGGCATTGGCACCGGGACTGCCCGAACGGGGGCAGGACCGGGCTCTCGGCGTTCGCCTTCGCCGAGGAGGCCGAGAGCTCCGTGCTGGCCGCGAAATTCCAGCACGCCATCGACCACGGCGACCCCGTGGAATTCGACGCCCTCTGCATGCTTGCGGGCGGTAAGCCGGAGGTCTTCACCGATCTTTCGGCGTGCTCGTTCTGCGAGGAGGACGGTGAGGTCCTCGTGTCCGCTGTCGCCGAGTTCTCTGAGATGGCACACGCGGCTGGAGCTTCAACGTTCAACATCAACACCTTCACTGCCGACTTGCCGGTGGTGTCGGAGCCGGCCGCGCACTCCCCGCCCGCGTCGGTTGAGTCCGAGGAGGAGTGGACCGGTCCGCCGCACCCCTTCTGCCCTCCCGTCACCCGCACGTTCGCCGATTTCATTGAGAGCACGGGCATTGCGTTGGTGCCCGGTGAGCCGACCCCGAGCATGAATTTGCTCTCCGCGGTTGAGGGGCCGGAACGCGTGATCGACTACAAGCCCGCGACTTACGCCACGAGCGACGACGACGACAAAGATGCCTCAGTTGAGCTGCCACGGCCGCGGTACGGCTGTGGGAGAGGCATTCCGAGATTCGGGAGGTCTCTCCTCACTTCCTCCTTGGTGTGTGCGCTCTTTGTAATTTGTGCCACCGCCGCACCGCACGCCGTTGCCGGTGTCGGTGGTGCCGGTGCGCGCACATGCACGGGTCCACCGGTCGGTGGTGCTGCGTCGACTGGCTCGGC
The DNA here is from genome assembly GCA_001247695.2 of Cymbomonas tetramitiformis. Lineage (NCBI taxonomy): Eukaryota > Viridiplantae > Chlorophyta > Pyramimonadophyceae > Pyramimonadales > Pyramimonadaceae > Cymbomonas > Cymbomonas tetramitiformis. The sequence goes on along the minus strand of LGRX02027304.1, from coordinate 4,430 downwards.
AGTCCCGGCTGCGGAGGCTTCCCCGACTGACGTGGTTCGTGACATGCCATGTGCTATTCCGCCTCGTCGCCAACGGCGGGAGCAGAGACGGCAGGGACTCTACATTGCGCCGATGCCGTGGCATCCCGGGCCGCCACCGCCTGCCGAGTTGTTTGTGGACGGCCCTCCGCTGTCGCCGGCTTCATCTTCAGATGACGAGGCTCCACCGTCGGGCAGCACTTGGCAGCACCCCAGTGCAGTGCAGCCTCCCGTGATCGGGAATCCGTCAATTTCTTCTACGAATGATTCATCACCGGCCCCGGCAGCCGGCAGCTGCTTCACAGTCACGCTGCTCCGAGCCGGGCAGACAGCTCCGAAGACCACTAGTGGCTAGAATTAGTCACGCCGTGCCTGCCTGGGGGTTGGCTATAGTGTAGCCTCCTAGATGTGCAGAAGAGCTCTGTGCAGTTGAGCTGTGTTTAGGGTTTTGGCAAAGTAACAGCAGCAGTATCTGACAATCTTGCTGTGACCTGGGACCGCCCTGACCAAGAGTACAGGCCCCCAGTTGTGCTAGTTTCCTCCTGAAGTTGAGTAGGGAGTTTGTTTGCTTCGTTAACTACTAGCTCCGGTCACCACCCTAGGTGGTGTGCTGGATGTGACACACCGACAGTCAAAATCTGTCACTTGTCACTTCCTATAGTAGGCTGGGTGACCGTCACCAGTAGACGGGAAACACCCGTTAATATTTATGTATACCTCTTTTATCAATCTGAGACTTTTTACCGTTCTGATATCGAAACCCTTAACTCAGGGTTTATTCTCCGTTATCCGATATATACACACCCGACTATATATCTGACATCTTGCTTTGCCATCTTCGAGTTCGACGTACGAACTCTCGATGACAGGGTCATTCAAGTCTTTCCTTGAATAATGACAGATGATGTGACTTATCATCTGGCGACATGTACAGTCATAGTCGACCGTACTGACGACTGTCATAATAATATATGACACGACTCGACATGACATGACATGACATGGTATGACATGTCTGACAGGTATGACACGTATGACATGTATTACACATATGTCATCGGTCATGATCCTGTATGGTATGACATGTCTGACAGGTATGACACGTATGACATGTATGACACATATGTCATCGGTCATGATCCTGTATGGTATGACATGTCTGACAGGTATGACACGTATGACACATATGACACATATGTCATCGGTCATGACCCTGACAGATCTCCCCTCTTAAAAGAGTTGTGACCTCACAACGGGCATACCTTTGTATATGTCTATGATGTCTTTGTTGTTGTCGCTTCTTGCTGGTACCAGTCTTCTTACACCGATTTGAGGCGTCCCTCATGGTGCTTTTAGGTTATTGGGGGGAATTGAGTCCACTTTAGTCCCTCACCTTACAGTTCTTAGGATGTAGCCCCTTTGAAGTTCGTATCGTATTTCAGAGTGACGTTTCAAGGTTCAATGAATTGCGTTTCGTGATACAGATTGACGCTGGATTACTGATTGATCCACACGTATCGTGCGTCAGAGTGACGATTCAAAGCATCCGAAGTGTACGTTACGGATTATTTGCGCTAGCCGTCGTCCTTTGCGAACGATGATCCCACGATTTAACAATTTATAATCGAACGATTCTCGGCCTGATATATTGCACCCAACCCTTCCTCCCCTCCTTAAGCTACTTTGGAGGATCATAGGCGGCAACGGGGAGCCCGTGTTTGTTTCCGGAGTTATTTCACCGGGGGCTTGTTTTATTGCAAAGAGAGTGGCCCTGCTTAACGGGATTGGACTTATAATCCTTACCCGGTCTGCTCACTCTAATATGGTCCGGTACGCACGCTTTGACGAACATCTATCGCGATGAGTGAGAATGGATTCGCCACGTACTAATGTGAAATTTATTTAGTTATGTTTGTCAAGCACAACTTAGGATCACAACTCCGTCTACCTCAGTCGATATCTCCGGTAGCTTCGGATGACTGGCCATAGAATCCGATGACAAACCACGGTCTTGGCAAAGGTAGCATTAGCAGTTTTTCACAGATATTGGTACCCGCATATGCGTATCTGTGTAAGGGTATGGTTTATACAAGGCTCACTACACCTTAGCAAGGAAGGATCAATTCCTGCTCCTGTCATATCAATTTGATGCAGGGTAAAAATGTTAGGGATATAACCCTGCAGTTTTCGGGTTGCAGCCCATTGCACCGAAGGCGCATCGCAGTTCTTGGGATGCAGCCCTGATATATATATATATGACCGATGGACGAAAACCTCTTGGGTTTATGTTTCCACGGCCTGATTATTATTTGGTCGGCAATTATTGGCAAAAGCCATTGGCTATCAGCTTTTGACTCAGAAGCCACAATGTTATAGAAGCTGCGACCTATTGTGATCATATGCGGCAGTTACACTTGAACAAGGATTCTAACTAAAATTCACTAAGTTTTACTAAAAAATCGAGAATGGTCCTAAAGTGTCAAAATGCCTCCTAAAGCTGGGTAATTGGGATTTGGTGTCCTAAACACGCCCCTAAAAGCCCCTAAAAGCCGCGGAGACAGGCGAGAATCTGAGATCGAGAGCCTAAACGCTTGTATAAATTTAAAGAAAGGCTAATCGACGTGTATAAATTGCGAGAACATGGGGGAAGGCATACAGTCGCGGTATAAATGATAGAAATTCCATGGCAAGCAGGTGATGAGTGCATGAATATAAACTAAGATAATAAGATAGCGAAATCGCATGCATGGCCATGGCCGTCATCACGACGAGTCGATGGCGCTTGCGATCGATTGCGCACGATGATGATATGCAAGGCGAGATATCCCGCCTGTTGCCTGCGCCACACCAAGTCGTGTTTGTCTTGAAGTTCTTTACAATTTGAAAAACGAGCGGTTGACTCTCGCAAGAGAGTAACAAAAAAATAAAAAATAAACAGCGAGCTGCAATGGAAAAAACGGGAGATAGCGGTCCTTCCTCGAAGAGGCAAAGGACCTTGCAGGTTTGGAACAGATTGCACTCGTAGCCCTACCGGCTGTTAGCTTGCTATTTAGTCAGCAGTGGTGTTTTCCTTGATTAGGTTCATAGGCATGCATGTGTTTACGTTGGCGATTGCTCGCAGGATGGACCTGTGGGAGGCGTGCAGTCCGCGTCGCGTGGCGCAGCGTTGATTGGGGCGGCCATGCGAGCCCCTGAAGGGCAGGTGGGTTACCTCTAGGTGTTCGACATGCTTGTAAAGTTTATAGGGAAAATGCGTATTGGCCGGTTTGTTAATATTCGACGGTGTCGCAGGTGGGTGCTTCTGCGCGGGCGGTGAGGCCCTCCAGGAGCGTCGGCGGCAGCATCATGCATCGTGCTGCTGCTGCACCCCAGGGCCCTGCGGGAAGTGTTCTTGGACCGTTGACATTTCCGTGTCACTCCTCCCGTAACTCAGCTGCCTGCTCTTTCGCTCTAGGAACGTGAACATCTTGGAGCGGGTATGTTCGTTTTTTTGGGGGAATATTTGTATACAGCATGCTGACGCCGGATCTTTGTACCTTATGCACATACATGTCTAAAAAGTGCCCCACGCCGCCTCACGGTCTAAATTGCGCCTCATACCGCCGCATCACACCACCTCACGGTCTGGAGCGTGCCTCACACAGCCTGCTGCAGTGCGCCCCGGTGGGCATGGTGGTGGAGCTGCTGCTGCACCCCAGGGGCCTGCGGTAAGTGGTCTTGGACCGTTGACATTTCCGAGTCACTCCTCCCGTAACTCAGCTGCCTGCTTTTTCCATGTAGAAACGTGAACATCTTGGAGCGGGTATCTTCGTTCTTTGTGCGGGGAATATGTGTCTAGTGCATAATCGCGCCGGATCTTTGTACCTTATGCACATACTTGTCTAAAAAGTGCCCCACGCCGCCTCACGGTATAAATTGCGCCTCATACCACCGCATCACACCACCTCACGGTCTGGAGCATGCCTCACACAGCCTGCTGCAGTGCGCGCCGGCGGGTATGGAGGTCGACCTCGGTATGCGCCCCAGGGGCCTGCGGTAAGTGTTCTTGGACCGTTTACATTCCCGAGTCACTCCTCCCGTAACTCAGCTGCCTGCTTTTTCCATGTAGGAACGTGAACATCTTGGAGCGGGTATGATCGTTCTTTGTGCGGGGAATATTTGTGTAGAGCATGCTCGCGCCGGATCTTTGTACCTTATGCACATACTTGTCTAAAAAGTGCTCCACGCCGCCTCACGGTCTAAATTGCGCCTCATACCACCGCATCACACCACCTCACGGTCTGGAGCATGCCTCACACAGCCTGCTGCAGTGCGCGCCGGCGGGTATGGAGGTCGACCGCGGTATGCGCCCCAGGGGCCTGCGGTAAGTGGTCTTGGACCGTTGACATTCCCGAGTCACTCCTCCCGTAACT